>OW796090.1:1104662-1335310 GCA_941860345.1 Chrysodeixis includens | reverse complement strand
GAAAGTAAGGGCACAATAACTTTAAGGTGTGATGCCTGTAAAATACAGATAAAAAACTTCTTCATTGTTGCACAGTATATCTGTTCAGTACATACTCACTGCACATTGTTGGTTTACCGACTACAGACGCGGAGAAAAACCTGTAGCATCATTGAATCAATACGCTTGAGAAGTAATTCTTATTTGAAAAATGTCTGTTATAAAAGTGGAAATTTTAAATGGGAATATATTATTAGACCACATAAGATTGTTGCGAGCCACTGACAGTTAAAACAGTAAATACAACCGCTACTGTCAGGAAATAGCAACCCACAACTTGAACAACTTGAGAAGTAATATTTATTTGGAAAATGTATCTTAAGTGGAAATTTGAGCAGCAGGTTGTGCTAAAAGAAGAAGAAGAATAAATTTCGATGTAATTTCTCTTGTCACATCATGAGTATACATCATGATTTTAATATTTTGTGAATAAGCTGGAAAAGTAATACGTAGTTAAAATTTAAGGTCCGCAACCCTAAAAAGAGATACACCACCTGTGGTGAAAGTATGAAGTTAGATCCTAAACCATATGGTACGATTCTCGTGTCCATACATGTCACCTCGTCACCGTCTCGGTGACTTTTTATGAAAGTGGCATTTAGAACTGAGTTACTAAAGTTTCTGATGTAAATTTGCGAGAGTGAAAAATAAATCCGACCTTGGGCGGCAAGTAAAACAACGATGGCAGAAATAAAACAAAGTGGCTTCCCGCGTCTATCCGTCCCTTCTAGCGTAACTAAACTACGCGATTGTTTCAAGACGTTTTTAATAGATTGACTGTTTCAAGAGCTATGTTATTTACATGAGTATTGCATCCGAGCGAAGTTGGGGCGGGTTGCGAGTTAAAAGTATTAGTAAATGAACTAACTGTTTCCCGCGACTTAGTTTGCGTTGTACCGCTAAAGGAAATGGAGATGAAATATTATGCTATCCGATTCTCACCCCCTACTGAATATACATGTAAAAATTAGTCATACTATATGCTAATAGTACGGTAAATAACATTTTTTAATAATAATAGAGATAAAATAAAAGGCCATAACTGTATTTCTTACATTTCCGTAAGTTTTTTTAAAAAACTGATTAATTATTAGTACTTTTTAACAGCAAACAGCGAAATGGGATTGACCGTTAAGTTTACTTTAATTATAGTTTTTGTTTGTGTGTTCTTAATGTACCAGTATTGAATCTTAGGTGAGCGAATAAATATTTTTTCGTTATTATTATTTTTCTTTTCCTTTAATTCTGTTTACTACATCTTCCCATCTAGTGTGCGATCTAAATTTCAGACGTTTCGCTACTGGGCCTTTCCACAATAAGTCTTAAATTTTATGTGTCGTTTCGCTCCTGTCTATTAGAGCTCTTAAGGATTTTTTCTGCATGCGTGGCTTATGATGTATTTCTTGTAATTGTTGTAGAAATATATATCCAGGTGTACTGTGCACATTATAAGCGCTGTGTGGAAGGATTTAATTGAAGTATCTGATACTACAATAGTTGTTCCTTATGTGTATTTGTCTCTCTATTTCTATTTTATTACTTCTTCTGTTAAATGTTATATCAGTATTCAGTGATTGAATCACAAGTTGAAGTTCTGATTTGGATTCCGATTAAGAACAAGTCAGCGGCAAGATGGATATGGCATAGATGTTTTCGATCGATCGTGCGCAGTGCTTGAATATGGCGTATTCAGGAAATATTTTTTCTAACACCCAATTTTCGATAGGCTGTAAAGCCTCTAGTGTAACACTCACTCTTCCCTTGAAGAATAAGCAATAGGTAAATTGGAATGACGCACGAGTCTTTAGTAAATTAGTATTACTTTTGATTAACGCAGTGTCGGTGTTATATCTTTGTCATATTATTATGTTTGAACAGATATGTCGGCGGCCTGGTTAGTAAGGCATGTGTTTTTTTTTCTCTTGCTTCATTCGTTATACAATCTGAGCCCGAGCTTTTGTCATCTTCCAATCTATTGTTGCTTCGATTACCTCCATTGTTTCAAAGGTCTTTGTGGCCGAGTGTTTAGTAAGTTGTTGGAAGTCTGTAGCTATATCTATAATGTCGACGATCTTCGGTGCTTCTAGTATAATCTTGTTTGTTGTTCCTTGTTTTAGTATTTTCGTTGTATCTTGCGTAGTTGTTCTTGAAGCGTTGAGTCAAGCGATAGTTTTTCTTATCAGTTCTGGTTCTTTTTAATAAGTTTATGATGCATTATGAGATTGCATTTTTTGTTGACCTTATGTTGTTGTTTTGTATTCGAGCACAATAAAAGCTTTGCAAGATAGCTTTTGTTTTTTTGTCGTGACATATTTGTATTGTATTCTTTTCTTCTAAGTCTTGGTCTGGTAAGAAGAAAGATGTCTTCTTAGTACGGTGTTTTTCTTTGCTTCACTTTCTACTTAATTAGGCTTTATAACTGTAGTCAGTGTTACTGTTGTCTGGACCGATATGCGGTTTCCTTTGCCTTCGAGCGCCGCGTCGATCATCTTTTTGGTTTCTTTTTAAAGGTGAACTGAGTCTATCAGTGTTTGATTCATCGCTCGTTCCCGCCATATCCATTCATTTTCATAACTGTTTTGTTGGTTACTTTGGTTGGTAAATTTATGCGTTGAATATTCCCATAATAATGAAGTCATTGATGTTAGTGGTCTTGTCGATGTCTTCATTGAAAGCTTGAATTCCAAGAAGTTTTTTGTTTACCAAGTCAAAGTGTAATTGGCTGACTTACCGCTGACTGGCCGGATGAAAGATGTGTGTTTATTTTCTTCAAAATGTGTTTTTTATATGACTGGTTGCACTGTGGTGAAATAGAGAGATTCCTTTTGTCCGTTAGTAAGTATGACTAGTTTATTGCGATGAATTCCTGTCTTTCTTCTTATTTCTCTTTCTTCTTGCAGTACTGAATTCTCCGTTTTTTCAGAACCTCGAACACTTGTAGTTGTCGAGATTCTTTAATTGTTGATATTATTAAAATGAACGGAAAACCAGCGTGGTGTGCTGTGAAGTTTGTTGCAACGTTTCTTGTCTTTGTCGTTAGCGCTTAGGATGTGGCGAAGAGTAGGCGAATCGAAGCGCAGTTCAAATAATAATTCAAGTTCAAAAAGTGCAAATTAGATGTTTATGTCTTCCTTGTCTAACGTAGTATTCCGAAAAGCCCTTTACTGCTTCATAATCTTCATTTTATAATCCAGAGCTGTAATTGTCTTGAATGTTTTTCTGAAAACTCGCGTCCATTTGTTGACAATGAATAATGTTCAGTAAATGAAAAAAGTTAATTTCTTTCGCTTTTCCAATAACTTCTTGAGTTTTCTTTTATTTTTTTCGTTCAATTTGAGTTTATTAGGTTACTGTTTCTTACTGCAATGTTAGCGTTGTAGTGAAGTTTTTTTGTGCAATAATAGTAGAAGTCTCTACCAAAATTTTCTGAATTCTCGGTACCTAAAGTCTCTGTAGTTTTCTTCAATGTGGCTGCGTGGCTCTGCGTCGAATTGTCCTAATAAGATTTCAACTTCGATACCACAAGAGCCCTCTATTGGTTAGCGGCAGTATCAGGCGATGTGACTTTCATTTTAAAATTTGTCTAATGGCAATGGTCTCGAGACAGATATAGATTTAGGGCCAGTTTTCTTCTCTTTCTTCTTTCGTTGTGTTTTGTAGTTAGTTGTTGAACTTTATGGAAAACCCCACTAATGAAGCGCCGCAGTGGAAGATCGCTCACTAGACAAGAAGCTGCTTATTAAAATTAATGGCCAACCTTGCCTTTTATCTTAATTATTTAGTTATTCATTGGTACCTAAGTTTCAATAAATATAGGTATTTTTATAAGGACAATAAATTACATACAGTTTCGTTGTAAGTTGATAAAAAGTAGTAAAATTTTCTTTTCAAAATTATGTGTTTTAGAAGTACTTGTAAAACAGGCCTTTTATTTTATTAATTTCTCCTTTTATTATTAAAAATTCGAAAGCTTGCAAGTATGAATAGATTCGTGAAGGCAAAGGCGCGGGCAACAGCTAGAGTTTGAACATATCTTTCAATACCATAAGAAAAACCAATAGAAGGGTCAAAGGATGACCGAAATCTGTCAACCATTGTAAAAGCTTTAGGTCCTTTAATCAAGGATCATACTAGGCCTGTTGGTCTAAGGTAAGTGACCCTGACCAAATACTGGAGATCGCGAGCTCAATTTTTAAATCGGTAATATCTTCGAAAATATTCATTTAAATCATATGTTGTAAATTGCCATATAAATTTATATTAATTGAACAATGTATTTCAATTAATTTTGGATAAGGATTAATGCTGTATTGGTTAAAATCGCTTCGAAAATAAATTAGCCATTATTTGTCGTAAAAAGTAAATGACAAAAAGTGATATTGTGGGATATCCATAAGAGATAAGCATGAACCATCGTGGAGTTTTCTGTAGATCTTTTCAATGTGTACAAATAATTAATTAATTATTTTGATGAATCTCGTATAGTTCAGCCTGCGTTTGCAATGTAAGTGGGAAAAAATGATAATTAACGACACTACATTAGAATCCTCAAAAATAACATTAGTATTATAGCATAGTATTTCTCCACTATTTAATGGAAGTTATTATGCTTATAAACCTTCCTCTTGCATCTATTAAAACAAACCGCATCCAAATCCGTTGTGTAGTTTTAAAGATCTAAGCAAAAATACATACAGACAGACGCGGGAAGCGACTTTGCTTTATACTATGTAGTGATTATGATGGTTAAAAAGTAGGTTGAATAATTTATCTCTAACAATGAGAAATATAATTTCCCAAAGAACGGGATCGAATGAAGAGTAGAATAATTAAAGATACCCAAATCACTGGGCCGGAGAAACAAAATAACCACCTGGGGATAGGTAACACTGGATAGTACCAGAAAATCGATTAAGTGGTAAACCGAATGCTGCAGAAGGGTAAAAATTTAGAACAAGTAGGTAGTTAGTAATAAGTTTTTACTGTAGCCACGACGCTAATCCATAAATATGTGCCATTGAAAAGCTACTTTGTTTTATTCTTCTATTTAATCAAGTACTGTCATATATCTCACATACGAGAGAATCAACTGATTGAGAAGAAAAACCAATGGATCCCAAAACCGAAATCTATAAACCATCGTAAGAGTTTGTGACCATTTGATTGAAATATATTACAACTACATATAATTGAAGACATTCATAAATAATACCGTTGGACGTATCCGGAGAATTTTAATAGAAATTTTAATTGTCCCGATTTAGGAACGGGACACGCACTCTAATGCACCGACTTCCGATATCAGATTGCAAAGATATCAGAGAATGTACTTAAAAGGCTAATCATAATGAGACACCCAATTGATAAGTGAGTAAGAAAAGTTACTAGCAATACATACCAGTGGAAAGAACAGTTGCAAAGTTAACGGAATGTTACTAAATGGAAGGGTCAAAGAACACCTTTAGGTCCTTTGATCAAGGATCATGCTACTCGTAGGCCTGTTGGTCTAGAGGTCGATTAGTTACCCTGACCGGATACCTAAGATTTTGAGCTCGATTCTCACCCAGGACAAAGGTACTATGTAAACGTTTTTCGTCTTGGTGACGGACAAAAGTAAGTACGAATGGCAGAGTGCAAGATAAGCAGAATGCATGTGAGCGTGAAGTATGCGCGGAACGGACAGTGACTGCGCACTGGTCCGAGTGATCGGTTCGCTCTTGGGTTAACGCGAAATATATTCGGTATCCGAATGCCGTGTTTCATTAAACCCCTGGACCAACCGGAAGAAGCAGAACCCAAATTCAGAATCTACAATCGAATCGAATGGAAGGGTCAAAGAACGACCAAAATCTGTCAACCATTGTAACAACTTGAGGTCCTTTGATCAAGGATCATTGTCCCGATTTAGGAACGGGACACGCATCCTAATGCACCGACTTCCGATATCAGATTGCAAAGATATCAGAAAATGTACTTAAAGGGCTAATCATAATAAGGGGCCCCCATTTTTTTAAATAATTTAAATTGAAAAAGTGAGTAAGAAAAGTTACTAGCAATACTTACTAGTGGAAAGAACAGTTGCATATCAAATGGAAGGGTCAAAGAACGACCAAAATATGTCAACCATTGTAACAACTTTAGGTCCTTTGATCAAGGATCATAATTGTCCCGATTTAGGAACGGGTCATGCACTTTAATGCATCGACTTCCGATATCATATTGCAAAGATATCAGAAAATGTACTTAAAGGGCTAATCATACTAAAAGGCCCAAATTCATGAAATATTTTCAATTGAAAAAGTGATTTAAAAATGTTACTAGCATTACTAGTGGAAATAACAGTTGCATATCCAATGGAAACAGACGAAATCCCAACCAACGGGTGAAAGAGCTACTGAAATCTGTCAACCATTGCCATGTTTCTTTAAACCCGGGAACATAACCAGCAGAAACAGAACTTAAATTAGGGATTCACCCACCACCTTAAATCCGTAAAACAGTATCTAGAGAACTTTAAACGCCACTACAATCTCCAATAAATGACAGTTCAAGTTTAATTAATCCGTATTAGCCACGGGACACGCATTTTAATGCACCAAATCTGATATCAGATTGCAAAGATATCAGAAAATGTACTTAAAGGGCTCATCATAACAAGAGGCCCAAAATCATTAAATATTTTAAATTCAAAATGTGAGTTAAAAAAAGTTACGAGCATTAACTAGTGGAAAAAACAGTTGCATTTGACAGTTTGATCAGTTAGAAGGGTCAAAGAACGACCAAAATATGTCAACCATTGTAACAACTTTAGGTCCTTTGATCAAGGATCATAATTGTCCCGATTTAGGAACGGGCCATGCACTTTAATGCATCGACTTCCGATATCATATTGCATAGATATCAGAAAATGTACTTAAAGGGCTAATCATACTAAAAGGCCCAAATTCATGAAATATTTTCAATTGAAAAAGTGATTTAAAAATGTTACTAGCATTACTAGTGGAAAGAACAGTTGCATATCAAATGGAAGGGTCAAAGAACGACCAAAATATGTCAACCATTTGTAACAACTTTAGGTCCTTTGATCAAGGGTCATAATTGTCCCGATTTAGGAACGGGTCATGCACTTTAATGCATCGACTTCCGATATCATATTGCAAAGATATCAGAAAATGTACTTAAAGGGCTAATCATAATAAGAGGCCCAAATTCATGAAATATTTTCAATTGAAAAAGTGATTTAAAAAATGTTACTAGCAATACTTACTAGTGGAAAGAACAGTTGCATATCAAATGGAAGGGTCAAAGAACGACCCAAATATGTCAAACCATTGTAAACAACTTTAGATCCTTTGACCAGGGGTCATAATTAACCCGATTTAGGAACGGGAACACGCATTCTAATGCATCGACTTCCGATATCATATTGCAAAGATATCAATAAATGTAGTTAAAGGGGCTAATCATACTAAAAAGGCCCAAATTCATGAAATATTTTCAATTGAAAAAGTGATTTAAAAATGTTACTAGCAATACTTACTAGTGGAAAGAACAGTTGCATATCAAATGGAAGGGTCAAAGAACGACCCAAATATGTCAACCATTGTAACAACTTTAGGTCCTTTGACCAGGGGTCATAATTAACCCGATTTAGGAACGGGACACGCATTCTAATGCATCGACTTCCGATATCATGTTGCAAAGATATCAATAAATGTAGTTAAAGGGCTAATCATACTAAAAGGCCCAAATTCATGAAATATTTTCAATTGAAAAAGTGATTTAAAAATGTTACTAGCAATACTTACTAGTGGAAAGAACAGTTGCATATCAAATGGAAGGGTCAAAGAACGACCCAAATATGTCAACCCATTGTAACAACTTTAGGTCCTTTTGACCCAGGGGTCATAATTAACCCGATTTAGGAACGGGGACACGCATCCTAAGGCACCGACTTCCGATATCAGATTGCAAAGATATCAGAAAATGTACTTAAAGGGCTAATCATAATAAGGGGCCCCATTTTTTAAATAATTTAAATTGAAAAAGTGATTTAAAAATGTTACTAGCATTACTAGTTGAAATAACAGTTGCAAATCCAATGGAAACAGACGAAATCCCAACCAACGGGTGAAAGAGCTACTGAAATCTGTCAACCATTGCCATGTTTCTTTAAACCCGGGAACATAACCAGCAGAAACAGAACTTAAATTAGGGATTCACCCACCACCTTAAATCCGTAAAACAGTATCTAGAGAACTTTAAACGCCACTACAATCTCCAATAAATGACAGTTCAAGTTTAATTAATCCGTATTAGCCACGGGACACGCATTTTAATGCACCAAATCTGATATCAGATTGCAAAGATATCAGGAAATGTACTTAAAGGGCTGGTCATAACAAGAGGCCCAAAATCATTAAATATTTTAAATTGAAAATGTGACTTAAAAATAGTTACGAGGCATTACTAGTGGAAAGAACGTTACGAGCATTTTACAGTTGATTCAACTAGAAGGGTCAAAGAACGACCCAAATCTGTCAACCATTGTAACAACTTTAGGTCCTTTGATCAAGGGTCATAATTGTCCCGATTTAGGCACGGGACACGCATTCTAATGCGCCAAATCTGATATCAGATTGCAAAGATATCAGAAAAATCGTACTTAAAGGGCTAATCATAATAAGAGGCCCCAATTGATAAGTGAGTACGAAAAGTTACTAGCAATACTAGTGGAAAGAACAGTTGCAAAGTAAACGGAATGTTACTCAATGGAATTATACAAAAAGGGCTAATCATGTCAAGAGGCCCCAAGTTCAATAAATATTTTTAATTGAAAAAGTGAGTTAGAAAAGTTACTAGCAAAACTTACTAGTGGAAAGAACAGTTGCATATCAAATGGAATGGGTCAAGGAACGACCCAAAATCTGTCAACCATTGTAACAACTTTAGGTCCTTTGATCAGGGGTCATAATTAACCCGATTTAGGAACGGGACACGCATTCTAATGCATCGACTTCCGATAATCATATGCAAAGATATCAGAAAATGTACTTAAAGGGCTAATCATAATAAGAGGCCCAAATTCATGAAATATTTTCAATTGAAAAAGTGATTTAAAAATGTTACTAGCATTACTAGTTGCAATAACAGTTGCATATCCAATGGAAACAGACGAAATCCCAACCAACGGGTGAAAGGGCTACTGAAATCTGTCAACCATTGCCATGTTTCTTTAAACCCGGGAACATAACCAGCAGAAACAGAACTTAAATTAGGGATTCACCCACCACCTTAAATCCGTAAAACAGTGTCTAGAGAACTTTAAACGCCACTACAATCTCCAATA
The DNA here is from genome assembly GCA_941860345.1 of Chrysodeixis includens. NCBI lineage: Eukaryota > Metazoa > Arthropoda > Insecta > Lepidoptera > Noctuidae > Chrysodeixis > Chrysodeixis includens. The sequence goes on along the minus strand of OW796090.1, from coordinate 1,325,922 downwards.
AATGACAGTTCAAGTTTAATTAATCCGTATTAGCCACGGGAAACGCATTTTAATGCACCAAATCTGATATCAGATTGCAAAGATATCAGGAAATGTACTTAAAGGGCTCGTCATAACAAGAGGCCCAAAATCATTAAATATTTTAAATTGAAAATGTGACTTAAAAATAGTTACGAGCATTACTAGTGGAAAGAACGTTACGAGCATTTTACAGTTGATCAACTAGAAGGGTCAAAGAACGACCCAAATCTGTCAACCATTGTAACAACTTTAGGTCCTTTGATCAAGGGTCATAATTGTCCCGATTTAGGCACGGGACACGCATTCTAATGCGCCAAATCTGATATCAGATTGCAAAGATATCAGAAAATCGTACTTAAAGGGCTAATCATAATAAGAGGCCCAATTGATAAGTGAGTACGAAAAGTTACTAGCAATACTAGTGGAAAGAACAGTTGCAAAGTAAACGGAATGTTACTCAATGGAATTATACAAAAAGGGCTAATCATGTCAAGAGGCCCAAGTTCAATAAATATTTTTAATTGAAAAAGTGAGTTAGAAAAGTTACTAGCAAAACTTACTAGTGGAAAGAACAGTTGCATATCAAATGGAAGGGTCAAAGAACGACCAAAATCTGTCAACCATTGTAACAACTTTAGGTCCTTTGATCAAGGGTCATAATTGTCCCGATTTAGGCACGGGACACGCATTCTAATGCACCAAATCTGATATCAGATTGCAAAGATATCAGAAAATCGTACTTAAAGGGCTAATCATAATAAGAGGCCCAATTGATAAGTGAGTAAGAAAAGATACTAGCAAAACTAGTGGAAAGAACAGTTGCAAAGTAAACGGAATGTTACTCGATGAAATTATACAAAAAGGGCTAATCATGTTAAGAGGCCCAAGTTCAATAAATATTTTTAATTGAAAAAGTGAGTTAGAAAAGTTACTAGCAATACTTACTAGTGGAAAGAACAGTTGCATATCAAATAGAAGGGTCAAGGAACGACCCAAATCTGTCAACCATTGTAACAACTTTAGGTCCTTTGATCAAGGGTCATAATTGTCCCGATTTAGGAACGGGTCATGCACTTTAATGCATCGACTTCCGATATCATATTGCAAAGATATCAGAAAATGTACTTAAAGGGCTAATCATAATAAGAGGCCCAAATTCATGAAATATTTTCAATTGAAAAAGTGATTTAAAAATGTTACTAGCAATACTTACTAGTGGAAAGAACAGTTGCATATCAAATGGAAGGGTCAAAGAACGACCCAAATATGTCAACCATTGTAACAACTTTAGATCCTTTGACCAGGGGTCATAATTAACCCGATTTAGGAACGGGACACGCATTCTAATGCATCGACTTCCGATATCATACTGCAAAGATATCAATAAATGTAGTTAAAGGGCTAATCATACTAAAAGGCCCAAATTCATAAAATATTTTCAATTGAAAAAGTGATTTAAAAATGTTACTAGCAATACTTACTAGTGGAAAGAACAGTTGCATATCAAATGGAAGGGTCAAAGAACGACCCAAATATGTCAACCATTGTAACAACTTTAGGTCCTTTGACCAGGGGTCATAATTAACCCGATTTAGGAACGGGACACGCATTCTAATGCATCGACTTCCGATATCATGTTGCAAAGATATCAATAAATGTAGTTAAAGGGCTAATCATACTAAAAGGCCCAAATTCATGAAATATTTTCAATTGAAAAAGTGATTTAAAAATGTTACTAGCAATACTTACTAGTGGAAAGAACAGTTGCATATCAAATGGAAGGGTCAAAGAACGACCCAAATATGTCAACCATTGTAACAACTTTAGGTCCTTTGACCAGGGGTCATAATTAACCCGATTTAGGAACGGGACACGCATCCTAAGGCACCGACTTCCGATATCAGATTGCAAAGATATCAGAAAATGTACTTAAAGGGCTAATCATAATAAGGGGCCCCATTTTTTAAATAATTTAAATTGAAAAAGTGATTTTAAAATGTTACTAGCATTACTAGTTGAAATAACAGTTGCAAATCCAATGGAAACAGACGAAATCCCAACCAACGGGTGAAAGAGCTACTGAAATCTGTCAACCATTGCCATGTTTCTTTAAACCCGGGAACATAACCAGCAGAAACAGAACTTAAATTAGGGATTCACCCACCACCTTAAATCCGTAAAACAGTATCTAGAGAACTTTAAACGCCACTACAATCTCCAATAAATGACAGTTCAAGTTTAATTAATCCGTATTAGCCACGGGACACGCATTTTAATGCACCAAATCTGATATCAGATTGCAAAGATATCAGGAAATGTACTTAAAGGGCTGGTCATAACAAGAGGCCCAAAATCATTAAATATTTTAAATTGAAAATGTGACTTAAAAATAGTTACGAGCATTACTAGTGGAAAGAACGTTACGAGCATTTTACAGTTGATCAACTAGAAGGGTCAAAGAACGACCCAAATCTGTCAACCATTGTAACAACTTTAGGTCCTTTGATCAAGGGTCATAATTGTCCCGATTTAGGCACGGGACACGCATTCTAATGCGCCAAATCTGATATCAGATTGCAAAGATATCAGAAAATCGTACTTAAAGGGCTAATCATAATAAGAGGCCCAATTGATAAGTGAGTACGAAAAGTTACTAGCAATACTAGTGGAAAGAACAGTTGCAAAGTAAACGGAATGTTACTCAATGGAATTATACAAAAAGGGCTAATCATGTCAAGAGGCCCAAGTTCAATAAATATTTTTAATTGAAAAAGTGAGTTAGAAAAGTTACTAGCAAAACTTACTAGTGGAAAGAACAGTTGCATATCAAATGGAAGGGTCAAAGAACGACCAAAATCTGTCAACCATTGTAACAACTTTAGGTCCTTTGATCAAGGGTCATAATTGTCCCGATTTAGGCACGGGACACGCATTCTAATGCACCAAATCTGATATCAGATTGCAAAGATATCAGAAAATCGTACTTAAAGGGTTAATCATAATAAGAGGCCCAATTGATAAGTGAGTAAGAAAAGATACTAGCAAAACTAGTGGAAAGAACAGTTGCAAAGTAAACGGAATGTTACTCGATGGAATTATACAAAAAGGGCTAATCATGTTAAGAGGCCCAAGTTCAATAAATATTTTTAATTGAAAAAGTGAGTTAGAAAAGTTACTAGCAATACTTACTAGTGGAAAGAACAGTTGCATATCAAATAGAAGGGTCAAGGAACGACCCCAAATCTGTCAACCATTGTAACAACTTTAGGTCCTTTGATCAGGGGTCATAATTAACCCGATTTAGGAACGGGACACGCATTCTAATGCATCGACTTCCGATATCATATGCAAAGATATCAGAAAATGTACTTAAAGGGCTAATCATAATAAGAGGCCCAAATTCATGAAATATTTTCAATTGAAAAAAGTGATTTAAAAATGTTACTAGCATTACTAGTTGCAATAACAGTTGCATATCCAATGGAAACAGACGAAATCCCAACCAACGGGTGAAAGGGCTACTGAAATCTGTCAACCATTGCCATGTTTCTTTAAACCCGGGAACATAACCAGCAGAAACAGAACTTAAATTAGGGATTCACCCACCACCTTAAATCCGTAAAACAGTGTCTAGAGAACTTTAAACGCCACTACAATCTCCAATAAATGACAGTTCAAGTTTAATTAATCCGTATTAGCCACGGGAAACGCATTTTAATGCACCAAATCTGATATCAGATTGCAAAGATATCAGGAAATGTACTTAAAGGGCTCGTCATAACAAGAGGCCCAAATTCATTAAATATTTTAAATTCAAAATGTGAGTTAAAAAAAGTTACGAGCATTACTAGTGGAAAGAACAGTTGCATTTTACAGTTGATGAAATGGAAGGGTCAAAAAACGACCAAAATCTGTCAACCATTGTAACAACTTTAGGTCCTTTGATCAAGGGTCATAATTGTCCCGATTTAGGAACGGGTCATGCACTTTAATGCATCGACTTCCGATATCATATTGCATAGATATCTGAAAATGTACTTAAAGGGCTAATCATACTAAAAGGCCCAAATTCATGAAATATTTTCAATTGAAAAAGTAATTTAAAAATGTTACTAGCATTACTAGTTGAAATAACAGTTGCATATCCAATGGAAACAGACGAAATCCCAACCAACGGGTGAAAGGGCTACTGAAATCTGTCAACCATTGCCATGTTTCTTTAAACCCGGGAACATAACCAGCAGAAACAGAACTTAAATTAGGGATTCACCCACCACCTTAAATCCGTAAAACAGTATCTAGAGAACTTTAAACGCCACTACAATCTCCAATAAATGACAGTTCAAGTTTAATTAATCCGTATTAGCCACGGGACACGCATTTTAATGCACCAAATCTGATATCAGATTGCAAAGATATCAGGAAATGTACTTAAAGGGCTCGTCATAACAAGAGGCCCAAATTCATTAAATATTTTAAATTCAAAATGTGAGTTAAAAAAGTTACGAGCATTACTAGTGGAAAGAACAGTTGCATTTTACAGTTGATCAGTTAGAAGGGTCAAAGAACGACCAAAATCTGTCAACCATTGTAACAACTTTAGGTCCTTTGATCAAGGATCATAATTGTCCCGATTTAGGAACGGGTCATGCACTTTAATGCATCGACTTCCGATATCATATTGCAAAGATATCAGAAAATGTACTTAAAGGGCTAATCATAATAAGAGGCCCAAATTCATGAAATATTTTCAATTGAAAAAGTGATTTAAAAATGTTACTAGCATTACTAGTTGCAATAACAGTTGCATATCCAATGGAAACAGACGAAATCCCAACCAACGGGTGAAAGGGCTACTGAAATCTGTCAACCATTGCCATGTTTCTTTAAACCCGGGAACATAACCAGCAGAAACAGAACTTAAATTAGGGATTCACCCACCACCTTAAATCCGTAAAACAGTGTCTAGAGAACTTTAAACGCCACTACAATCTCCAATAAATGACAGTTCAAGTTTAATTAATCCGTATTAGCCACGGGAAACGCATTTTAATGCACCAAATCTGATATCAGATTGCAAAGATATCAGGAAATGTACTTAAAGGGCTCGTCATAACAAGAGGCCCAAATTCATTAAATATTTTAAATTGAAAATGTGACTTAAAAATAGTTACGAGCATTACTAGTGGAAAGAACGTTACGAGCATTTTACAGTTGATCAACTAGAAGGGTCAAAGAACGACCCAAATCTGTCAACCATTGTAACAACTTTAGGTCCTTTGATCAAGGGTCATAATTGTCCCGATTTAGGCACGGGACACGCATTCTAATGCGCCAAATCTGATATCAGATTGCAAAGATATCAGAAAATCGTACTTAAAGGGCTAATCATAATAAGAGGCCCAATTGATAAGTGAGTACGAAAAGTTACTAGCAATACTAGTGGAAAGAACAGTTGCAAAGTAAACGGAATGTTACTCAATGGAATTATACAAAAAGGGCTAATCATGTCAAGAGGCCCAAGTTCAATAAATATTTTTAATTGAAAAAGTGAGTTAGAAAAGTTACTAGCAAAACTTACTAGTGGAAAGAACAGTTGCATATCAAATGGAAGGGTCAAAGAACGACCCAAATCTGTCAACCATTGTAACAACTTTAGGTCCTTTGATCAAGGATCATAATTGTCCCGATTTAGGAACGGGTCATGCACTTTAATGCATCGACTTCCGATATCATATTGCAAAGATATCTGAAAATGTACTTAAAGGGCTAATCATAATAAGGGGCCCCATTTTTTAAATAATTTAAATTGAAAAAGTGATTTAAAAATGTTACTAGCATTACTAGTTGAAATAACAGTTGCATATCCAATGGAAACAGACGAAATCCCAACCAACGGGTGAAAGGGCTACTGAAATCTGTCAACCATTGCCATGTTTCTTTAAACCCGGGAACATAACCAGCAGAAACAGAACTTAAATTAGGGATTCACCCACCACCTTAAATCCGTAAAACAGTATCTAGAGAACTTTAAACGCCACTACAATCTCCAATAAATGACAGTTCAAGTTTAATTAATCCGTATTAGCCACGGGACACGCATTTTAATGCACCAAATCTGATATCAGATTGTAAAGATATCAGGAAATGTACTTAAAGGGCTCGTCATAACAAGAGGCCCAAATTCATTAAATATTTTAAATTCAAAATGTGAGTTAAAAAAAGTTACGAGCATTACTAGTGGAAAGAACAGTTGCATTTTACAGTTGATGAAATGGAAGGGTCAAAAAACGACCAAAATCTGTCAACCATTGTAACAACTTTAGGTCCTTTGATCAAGGGTCATAATTGTCCCGATTTAGGAACGGGTCATGCACTTTAATGCATCGACTTCCGATATCATATTGCATAGATATCAGAAAATGTACTTAAAGGGCTAATCATACTAAAAGGCCCAAATTCATGAAATATTTTCAATTGAAAAAGTAATTTAAAAATGTTACTAGCATTACTAGTTGAAATAACAGTTGCATATCCAATGGAAACAGACGAAATCCCAACCAACGGGTGAAAGGGCTACTGAAATCTGTCAACCATTGCCATGTTTCTTTAAACCCGGGAACATAACCAGCAGAAACAGAACTTAAATTAAGGATTCACCCACCACCTTAAATCCGTAAAACAGTATCTAGAGAACTTTAAACGCCACTACAATCTCCAATAAATGACAGTTCAAGTTTAATTAATCCGTATTAGCCACGGGACACGCATTTTAATGCACCAAATCTGATATCAGATTGCAAAGATATCAGGAAATGTACTTAAAGGGCTCGTCATAACAAGAGGCCCAAATTCATTAAATATTTTAAATTCAAAATGTGAGTTAAAAAAAGTTACGAGCATTACTAGTGGAAAGAACAGTTGCATTTTACAGTTGATGAAATGGAAGGGTCAAAAAACGACCAAAATCTGTCAACCATTGTAACAACTTTAGGTCCTTTGATCAAGGGTCATAATTGTCCCGATTTAGGAACGGGTCATGCACTTTAATGCATCGACTTCCGATATCATATTGCATAGATATCAGAAAATGTACTTAAAGGGCTAATCATACTAAAAGGCCCAAATTCATGAAATATTTTCAATTGAAAAAGTAATTTAAAAATGTTACTAGCATTACTAGTTGAAATAACAGTTGCATATCCAATGGAAACAGACGAAATCCCAACCAACGGGTGAAAGGGCTACTGAAATCTGTCAACCATTGTAACAACTTTAGGTCCTTTGATCAAGGATCATAATTGTCCCGATTTAGGAACGGGTCACGCACTTTAATGCATCGACTTCCGATATCATATTGCAAAGACATCAGAAAATGTACTTAAAGGGCTAATCATACTAAAAGGCCCAAATTCATGAAATATTTTAAATTAAAAAAGTGATTTAAAAAAGTTACGAGCATTACTAGTGGAAAGAACAGTTGCATTTTACAGTTGATCAAATAGAAGGGTCAAAAAACGACCAAAATCTGTCAACCATTGTAACAACTTTAGGTCCTTTGATCAAGGGTCATAATTGTCCCGATTTAGGCACGGGACACGCATTCTAATGCACCAAATCTGATATCAGATTGCAAAGATATCAGAAAATCGTACTTAAAGGGCTAATCATAATAAGAGGCCCAATTGATAAGTGAGTAAGAAAAGTTACTAGCAATACTTGTGGAAAGAACAGTTGCAAAGTCAACGGAATGCTTCTAAATGGAAGGGTCAAAGAACGACCAAAATCTGTCAACCATTGTAACAACTTTAGGTCCTTTGATCAAGGGTCATAATTGTCCCGATTTAGGCACGGGACACGCATTCTAATGCATCAAATCTGATATCAGATTGCAAAGATATCAGAAAATCGTACTTAAAGGGCTAATCATAATAAGAGGCCCAATTGATAAGTGAGTAAGAAAAGTTACTAGCAAAACTAGTGGAAAGAACAGTTGCAAAGTAAACGGAATGTTACTCAATGGAATTCTACAAAAAGGGCTAATCATGTTAAGAGGCCCAAAATCATTAAATATTTTAAATTCAAAATGTGAGTTAAAAAAAGTTACGAGCATTACTAGTGGAAAGAACAGTTGCATTTTACAGTTGATCAGTTAGAAGGGTCAAAGAACGACCAAAATATGTCAACCATTGTAACAACTTGAGGTCCTTTGATCAAGGATCATTGTCCCGATTTAGGAACGGGACACGCATCCTAATGCACCGACTTCCGATATCAGATTGCAAAGATATCAGAAAATGTACTTAAAGGGCTAATCATAATAAGGGGCCCCATTTTTTTAAATAATTTAATTTGAAAAAGTGAGTAAGAAAAGTTACTAGCAATACTTACTAGTGGAAAGAACAGTTGCATATCAAATAGAAGGGTCAAGGAACGACCCAAATCTGTCAACCATTGTAACAACTTTAGGTCCTTTGATCAAGGATCATAATTGTCCCGATTTAGGAACGGGTCATGCACTTTAATGCATCGACTTCCGATATCATATTGCAAAGATATCAGAAAATGTACTTAAAGGGCTAATCATACTAAAAGGCCCAAATTCATGAAATATTTTCAATTGAAAAAGTGATTTAAAAATGTTACTAGCATTACTAGTAGAAATAACAGTTGCATATCCAATGGAAACAGACGAAATCCCAACCAACGGGTGAAAGGGCTACTGAAATCTGTCAACCATTGCCATGTTTCTTTAAACCCGGGAACATAACCAGCAGAAACAGAACTTAAATTAGGGATTCACCCACCACCTTAAATCCGTAAAACAGTATCTAGAGAACTTTAAACGCCACTACAATCTCCAATAAATGACAGTTCAAGTTTAATTAATCCGTATTAGCCACGGGACACGCATTTTAATGCACCAAATCTGATATCAGATTGCAAAGATATCAGGAAATGTACTTAAAGGGCTCGTCATAACAAGAGGCCCAAAATCATTAAATATTTTAAATTCAAAATGTGAGTTAAAAAAGTTACGAGCATTACTAGTGGAAAGAACAGTTGCATTTTACAGTTGATGAAATGGAAGGGTCAAAAAACGACCAAAATCTGTCAACCATTGTAACAACTTTAGGTCCTTTGATCAAGGATCATAATTGTCCCGATTTAGGAACGGGACATGCACTTTAATGCATCGACTTCCGATATCATATTGCAAAGATATCAGGAAATGTACTTAAAGGGCTAATCATACTAAAAGGCCTAAATTCATGAAATATTTTAAATTGAAAAAGTGATTTAAAAAAGTTCCTAGCAATACTAGTGGAAAGAACAGTTGCATATGCAATGGAATCCGACGATTACCAATCAGAATAAGAATAAATTACTTTTGATTTTGATTTTGAAGGAGCATACTAGACCTGTTGGTCTAGAGGTAAATGACCCTGATCAGATACAAGAGATCGTAAGTTCGATTCTCACCCAGGACAAAGATATTATGAAAGCGCCGTTTTTCGTCTCGGTGACGATGACACATGGCGTGGCCATTTTTTGAAATATATGGATACCAGTTGAAGAAAAAAATTTACAAAACCGTGTGTCGAGAATTTTAATAGAAATTTTAACTGCCCCAAACACAGAAACAAAATATGTCAGTTCAAGTTTAATGAACTCGTATTAGAATCAGGACACACATATTAATGCGCAATACAAATGAAAAGGTCAAAGGGTGACTGAAATTTGTCAACCATTGCCGTGTTTAATTAAACCCTGGATTCAAACCTGCAGGTACAGAACTAAAATTAGGGATTCACCCACAACCTGAAATACGGAAAACAGTATCTAGAAAACTTTAAACGCCTGAACCGCAAGTTTGATAAATCTGTAATAGAAACGGGACACGCACTCTAATGCACCGATTTCCGATATCACCCGCTACCATAAGCATTAGCTGAAGTATCAGCAATGAAAGGGTCAAAGAACGAGCAAAATCTGTCAACCATTGTAACAACTTTAGGTCCTTTGATCAAGGATCAGAATTGTCCCGATTTAGAAACGGGACATGCACTCTAATGCATCGACTTCCGATATCATATTGCGAAGATATCAGAAAATGTACTGAAAGGGCTAATCATCATAAAAGGCCCAAATTCAATAAATATTTTCAATTGAAAAAGTGATTTAAAAATGTTACTAGCATTACTAGTAGAAATAACAGTTGCATATCCAATGGAAACAGACGAAATCCCAACCAACGGGTGAAAGGGCTACTGAAATCTGTCAACCATTGCCATGTTTCTTTAAACCCGGGAACATAACCAGCAGAAACAGAACTTAAATTAGGGATTCACCCACCACCTTAAATCCGTAAAACAGTGTCTAGAGAACTTTAAACGCCACTACAATCTCCAATAAATGACAGTTCAAGTTTAATTAATCCGTATTAGCCACGGGACACGCATTTTAATGCACCAAATCTGATATCAGATTGCAAAGATATCAGGAAATGTACTTAAAGGGCTCGTCATAACAAGAGGCCCAAAATCATTAAATATTTTAAATTCAAAATGTGAGTTAAAAAAGTTACGAGCATTACTAGTGGAAAGAACAGTTGCATTTTACAGTTGATGAAATGGAAGGGTCAAAAAACGACCAAAATCTGTCAACCATTGTAACAACTTTAGGTCCTTTGATCAAGGATCATAATTGTCCCGATTTAGGAACGGGACATGCACTTTAATGCATCGACTTCCGATATCATATTGCAAAGATATCAGGAAATGTACTTAAAGGGCTAATCATACTAAAAGGCCTAAATTCATGAAATATTTTAAATTGAAAAAGTGATTTAAAAAAGTTCCTAGCAATACTAGTGGAAAGAACAGTTGCATATGCAATGGAATCCGACGATTACCAATCAGAATAAGAATAAATTACTTTTGATTTTGATTTTGAAGGAGCATACTAGACCTGTTGGTCTAGAGGTAAATGACCCTGATCAGATACAAGAGATCGTAAGTTCGATTCTCACCCAGGACAAAGATATTATGAAAGCGCCGTTTTTCGTCTCGGTGACGATGACACATGGCGTGGCCATTTTTTGAAATATATGGATACCAGTTGAAGAAAAAAATTTACAAAACCGTGTGTCGAGAATTTTAATAGAAATTTTAACTGCCCCAAACACAGAAACAAAATATGTCAGTTCAAGTTTAATGAACTCGTATTAGAATCAGGACACACATATTAATGCGCAATACAAATGAAAAGGTCAAAGGGTGACTGAAATTTGTCAACCATTGCCGTGTTTAATTAAACCCTGGATTCAAACCTGCAGGTACAGAACTAAAATTAGGGATTCACCCACAACCTGAAATACGGAAAACAGTATCTAGAAAACTTTAAACGCCTGAACCGCAAGTTTGATAAATCTGTAATAGAAACGGGACACGCACTCTAATGCACCGATTTCCGATATCACCCGCTACCATAAGCATTAGCTGAAGTATCAGCAATGAAAGGGTCAAAGAACGAGCAAAATCTGTCAACCATTGTAACAACTTTAGGTCCTTTGATCAAGGATCAGAATTGTCCCGATTTAGAAACGGGACATGCACTCTAATGCATCGACTTCCGATATCATATTGCGAAGATATCAGAAAATGTACTGAAAGGGCTAATCATCATAAAAGGCCCAAATTCAATAAATATTTTTAATTGAAAAAGTTCGTTAAAAAAGTTCCTAGCAATACTAGTGGAAAGAACAGTTGCATATCAAATGGAAGGGTCAAAGAACAACCAAAATCAGTCAACCATTGTAGCAACTTTAGGTCCTCTGATGAAGGAGCATACTAGGCCTGTTGGTCTAGACATTAGTGACGCTGACCGGATACCGAAGATTGTGAGCTCGATTCTCACCCAGGACAAAGGTATTATGTTATATCTTGGTGACGGACTAAGAAACGGGTCACGCATTTTAAAGCACCGAATCTGATATCAGATTGCAAACATATCAGAAAATCGTGTTTAAACTGCTAATCGTTACAAGAGGCTCAAATTCAATAAATAATTTTAATTGAAAAATCGAGTTAAAAAAAAATTACTAGCAATAGTAGTGGAAAGAACAGTTGCATATGCAATGGAATCCGACGATTACCAAACAGAAGAAGAATAAATTACTTTTGATTTTGATTTTGAAGGAGCATACTAAACCTGTTGGTATAGAGCTAAATGACCCTGACCAGATACAAGAGATCGTAAGTTCGATTCTCACCCAGGACAAAGATATTATGTAGATGTATTTATGTTTTAAGACACAGAAATAAAATATGTCAGTTTAAGTTTAATAAAGTCGTATTACAGACATAAATGTCACCTCAAGTTTAATAAATCCATATTAGAAACGGGATACCGTATTTAATGCACCGAATCTGATATTTCACGTGTTGTTGGGGTCGGCGCAACACGTCTTCTAGACATGTTGCTTAAAGTTTTGGCTATGCTTTTATAGTCGGCCGCCTGCCTGACACTAACCCTCTTTGGGAATGCGATTGTTGGATGTTTACCCGCCACCATTCGGGTGACCTAAGGTGCTTGGTACAGTGCACTGGGCCTTAAGGTCCATTGGTCGCCTTTTACGACACCCAGTGGAGGATATGGGGTGGTGCTATTCTTTATATCCGGACACCACACGGAGTATATTATTTTATTGAAAAATCTGTCAACCATTGAAACAACTGTAGGTCTTTTGATCAGGGAGCATACTACGCCTGTTTATCTGGAGGTTGGTGTCTCTAACCGGATACCGTAGATGATGGGTTCGACTTTCACTCAGGACAAAGATATATGTAAACGCCGTTTTTCGTCTTGGTGGCGATGACACACGGCTATGACAAAAACTACATGACAGATAAGGGTTACTTTTAACTATGCGCCTACTGCGTGCGGTAACTGATAATAGGCAAGAAAAATCGTGGGTACACCTGGATTCAAACGCGATAACTGAGGTCGATATTCCCCAAGTTTAGCAAGCGTGGTGAATGCCCATTCCTTCCCTTTTAGGGCGAACGTTTTGCTCAACAGCGGGCCATTTACGGGCCAATTATATTATTATAATCGTATTTCTTTGTCTTCTAAACATAAACAAGCTCCTAGTTTTGGATTATTTTTTTATTCGACGATCGCACACAAATACAAGCGGACAGATAACCTACTTCGGGTAGACCGAATAACAATACCCAAAGTAGGTATCTAGTCAACGTGAATTGTGAAAGCAAAAACAAAACACGAACAAAAAAGCTGAAAATGAACATGTAATAACAAAAAAGAAGAAAATAAATGAATAAAGAAATAGTAAGCATATAATTAGATAGCAAAGTAAAATTATTACAAAGAAATAAAAAAAATAATTATAGGACCTCCGACAAAAAAATAGTTTTCAACCGCCTAAGCTTATTAGCTCAGTCTATAGCGGAACATTTCTAGTCATGGCTTGTAAATACAGCGGCCAATCTTAACAGTCGGGGTTTACAAACTAAAATAATCATAAAACACAATACTCAACGTAAAAAAAAGCATTACAAATCGCGATGTGTCGTGAATGGATGAATGTGACATCTTAAGCGTTACACATAATTATCCTAATGCACTTTTGTAATAAGTATTGATCAACACGGTTGGTTATTAAGTTTCCTTTTTTTTTGGCTTCACAGATTTTTTCAGCACTGTTATTGTATTAGCGAATCTTTGAATAAACTTAGCCAGTGACTTAACTTAACTACATTGTCTAGTGTTTCTAGGATAAAATGGTTTATATGTTTAAATTCTCTTTGTTATTAATACCTGCTTGCTTGCTATCAATATCAAACTATTCGATTGATAAACTTCAAGGATATTTTTCAAATATTTGCCTGTTTTTCCTATACTTAAACGAAACGTACTTTATTAACGTTTTAACCCGTAGGTATATTATTTTATCATACAGGGATAATAGTATTTCTTTATCTTTTCGCTTGTGTATGTTAAAAATGTTTTATTCACTAATATTGTAAAGTCTATAATTTGAATAGACGTTTGATACTTCATTGATATAAAGGTCAATTATTATATTTTTAGCAATTAATATAGATGTATAACTTTCTATTATAATTGTACGTCATCAAAGCAGGTTCTTTAACAGACAGTTCGAAATATTTACGAAGAAAACAACTTGTGAAATGTTGAACTAATTTTCAACTAGTTAATTATGCAAAGTTCGTAACTAACAGTTAATGGGTGCCCGACAACAATTAATTATCTTCAACAGGTTGCAACTGCATTTAACAAGCGACTCCTATGAAGTTACGCTGAAACTAGTTGACTGACGTGGTTGTACACACTTTACCTTAGAGCTTATTAATTGTTGCTTGCATTTCTGCCTTGATTTAACTTTTACCTTTATATTTAAAGATTACAATTTACCTTTAGGTAAATTGTAATCTAGGTAAATTGTAATATAGGTAGTAGTTTTAACTACTACCTAGCTTTGACAGCGTAGTTGTTAGATATAGCTAAAAAAAGTAGTATACGTCTTAATCAAACTCAAATATATGGACTGTTCTATGAAGATATATTTCATTACATAAAGTTGTTCTAAGTTCTTCAAGAGATTAGAATCGCTGATGTGATATAAGATGCAAAACGTGTCGAGTCACGGCTCAGAGCCGAGGGCGAGAGGCACACTTGTAAATTGAAACGAATAGTCGACACGACGCGAGGCTAAATAATATAGATAGATGTGCCTCAGACATAACGGCTTACAATGTATTAATGTTAAAAGATTTAAATGTGGCTAGACAATGCATACCAATAAAACCAAGTTTTATTTATTAGATTTATCTACATTTATAACTAAACTTATGTAACTAAAAAAAATACATATTTACAAAGCGTCGAAAAAAATATCCTCATCTCCCTCAATGGCGGGAAACGTGCCCAGGAGACTGGCCGCATTGCCACGCTGAATGGCAATACCAATTCATTTTTATATTGATTAATATTAAAGTCCTAATACTGTATATTTTTATATGTGTTTCTTTATTTGAACATCTTAGCAAAATACGACATTGCTTTTAGATTAATAAGAAAACTGGCTTTCATTTGAAACTATTCACAAAATTCTTTTAAAAGAGGTTTGTTGCAAGTATTTCATTTAAAACCTTTAATGAAATTGAAAATACGGGAAAGAAGAAACCGTTTAAAATAACCTATTTAAAAGGCAAGAAGCAAACTAACCGGAAAAGTGTGAATAAGACTCGCGTACTGAGGGTTCCGTACCATTACAAATTCTATTTATTTCCCCTTCGCGAATGTATTGAAAGATTATGTAGACTTTCCGCTTCAAGAAATCACATAACTTAATATTGTTCTAATAATTTCAACTCATATACTGAAAACCTGAGAAAGAAAATTTGAACTGACAATTAAGTAAATTTCCAAGGGTCCCATTTTCATTTAAACCGACGGAACCCGAAAAGAAAATCAAGAATTTCCTTAGAGTGATTTAATAAAGGAATTGCCGACGCGATGCAATTTAAGGCTTCGTATAATTGAGTGCTTTAGTGCATTTCTAGGAGTCCTATTAAGAGTGACGTCATTTAGGTCGGTGGCTATTATCGTCTCAAGGCGATAGCGATGGCGTCCAGTAGACTAATTGACTAATGAAGATGCGCCCCTTTATGGTCTAAATTGTATCGTTTTACAGCCCTACTTAAGTTGGTTATAATTCGAATACAGTAACCCTTAGATAAGTAATTGTGTGTGATATACATACGGAAAAGGTATATAATATAAAACGCCTCATAACGCGTACATAATATTTTCTCGAGCGTTAATGCGAATGACAAAAATGTATTAGATTGACAAGTTAAAGAAATTTGTATAGATTTGAACGCGAATGACAGCAATGTATGAAATTGACAAGTCAAAGAAATTTGAATAGATTAGAAATGTTATTAGTTGTTTCTTCTAATGCTATACATTGTTTAGGCCTAAGCTCCTATAGCATGCGGTCCGTGGTGTCGCTGCTCACCAACAGCTTGCTAAGCTGCCCGTGCCGGGTTCACCAAACCATAAAAGTTAAATACAAATGTTTGATAGTACAAATGTTTATGTCAATTTAAAAACTGGCTTTTAAAGTTAACAAGTTTGCAATAAACGACTTTTTCAAGAATATTATTTAAGTAACCTTTGAGGATTTCGATCTAAATAATGTTTGTGAAGAGTCACACAACATTTCCATTCACAGTATCTTGATATTTATTTCTAAATTCTATGCTACAAAAGAATTAATTTGAAAAATATAATAATATATTTAGTTAAAATTACTTACATAATACGTAAGGACAATGGAACGTCTATTATTACTATATTTAAAACAATTCCGGGTTATAGGGGGAGCCACGACCATTAGACAAGTTACATTTTTGAAAGCGTTAATACGAATGACAGTAATGTATTAGATTGACAAGTCAAAGAAGTTTGTATAGATTAGAAGTGTTTTGTTAGTTGTTTCTTCTAATGCTATACATTGTTTAGGCCTAGGCTCCTATAGCATCGGGGCCGTGGTGTCGCCGCTCACCAACAGCTAGCTAAGCTGCCCCTGCGGGGTTTCATGGGTTCGATTCCCACCCAGGACAAATGTTTGTGAGATAAGTACGATCATTTGTTCTGTGTCTAGGCGTAACTTATCTATAGTTTGTATTTACGTGTTTAGAAATATGTTTGTCGTTTGTCTAGTGAAGATAAAGATTGAACATATTATTATTTATTAGTAAAATAAGTTGATTGTTACCAAATGTGGAATAGATTGAGGTGTCAGACAGGCGACGAGAGAGACCCTAAAAATCATGTGAGTTGGTTTGTTTACATTAGGTCTACATCGAATTTGGCTCGATTATCGATGGTGAACAATGACTTATTATTTGGTAAATTTAAAGAAATATATTTAGAATTATATAATTTTCAAATGCATACTACATTAGACACATTACTTACAACTACTACCTAATACAAAGAAATACTATACTAATTGTTTACATAGTAATACTCAACGTATTAGGATTGCTACCAGTAGGAACAGTATTCGGACCATTGTCGCGTGGGGTCAAGTTATTATTTTCGGAAATCTGCAAAAACTCCACGTCCTGCACTACCTGAGAGACCCTGGTCTTTACTTGGTTTAGGTAGTAAGGGTTGAAAGTACGTAAAGTAGACTCTAAAGAACCGAGGAAAATGGATATACTATCAGATGGGTTTGTTTGCGTTTCAACTGCCTCTCCTGAAGTGCTCAGCCTTGGGTCTTCTCGTAGGTTCTCGGCGTCTAAGGTTAGGTTGATAATGGGTGGCGCGGGATCATCAACCACGCATACATCGTTCGTGTCACTCGATACGTTCCTTGTCCTCAAGGGAGGACCTTGCTGTGTTCTGGCCGTAGACTCCCCGAAGAGCGGGATCAAGAAAGGAGTGCGCAGTGGCCTGGCTGTGGTTTCCCTGAAGAGTGGCCTCCGGGGAAGAGAGCGCAATATTTCGGTCACAGATTCCCTGATGCCCGACGTCAAGTGAGGATTGCGCGCTACCCTGGCCATGGATTCCCTTAACCTCGATATCCAGGGAGGTTCGCCCTGTGCCCCGGCCGTGGTTTCGCTGAAACTCGGCATCACGAAAGGATCGTGCTGTTCCGAGGCGGTGGAGTCCGCATTGTCCGGTGTCATGGCAGGATCGGGCTGCGACATATTAATAGGCTCCCTGAAGTACGGCATCAAGAAGGAGAGTTCGTCTTCGTACTTGTATTTCAAAGTGCGCTGGTTCCGATTCCGCAGACGATTTCGGATTCTTCGCCTCATCAGGTCTCGCATGTTTGTCCACCGAGCTCTGCATTCTGAAGCTCATCATCTTCCTGCCCTTATCCCATTTCACTTGGGGTCGGCGCAACACGTCTTCTAGACATGTTGCTTAAAGTTTTGGCTATGGTTTTATAGTCGGCCGCCTGCCTGACACTAACCCTCTTGGGGAATGCGATTGTTGGTTGTTTACCCCGCCACCATTCGGGTGACCCAAGGTGCTTGGTACAGTGCACAGGGTCTTAGAGACCCCCCACACTAGCGTCTTTCGAGCGTCGTCGTCATGCTAGCGTCCGCACGACGTAGACGCCGCGGCGACGCGACGCCAGCGCTCGCCGCCTGACGTCACGCGGACGCTGGCACGACGACGACGCTCGAAAGACGCTAGTGTGGGGGTCTCTAAGACCCAGTGCACTGTACCAAGCACCTTGGGTCACCCGAATGGTGGCGGGTAAACAACCAAATGCATACTACATTAGATACATTACTTACAATTACTAATACAAAGAAATACTATACTAATTGTTTACATAGTAATACTCAACGTATTAGGGTTGCTACCAGTAGGAGCAGTATTCGGACCATTGTCGCGCGGGGTCATGTTATTATTTTCGGAAATATGCAGAAACTCCACGTCCTGCACTACCTGAAAGACCCTGGTCTTTGCTTGGTTTAGGTAGTAAGGGTTGAAAGTACGTAAAGTAGACTGTAAAGAACCGAGGAAAATGGATATACTATCAGATGGGTTTGTTTGCGTTTCAACTGCCTCTCCTAAAGTGCTCAGCCTTGGGTCTTCTCGTAGGTTCTCGGCGTCTAAGGTTAGGTTGATAATGGGTGGCGCGGGATCATCAACCACGCATACATCGTTCGTGCCACTCGATATGTTCCTTGTCCTCAAGGGAGGACCTTGCTGTGCTCTGGCCGTAGACTCCCCGAAGAGCAGGATCAAGAAAGGAGTATGCCACTGCGTTCTCCTTTCTTGATCCCGCTCTTGATCCAGGCCACTCTTCAGGGAGTCCACAGCCAGGCCACTGCCTGGCTGTGGACTCACTGAAGAGTGGCCTCCGGGGAAGAGAGCGCAATATTTCGGTCACAGATTCCCTGATGCCCGACGTCAAGGGAGGATTGCGCGCTGTCCTGGCCATGGATTCCCTTAACCTCGACATCCAGGGAGGTGCGCGCTGTGCCCCGGCCGTGGTTTTGCTGAAACTCGGCATCACGAAAGGATCGTGCTGTTCCGAGGCGGTGGAGTCCGCATTGTCCGGTGTCATGGCAGGATCGGGCTGCGACATATTAATAGGCTCCCTGAAGTACAGCATCAAGAAGGAGAGTTCATCTTCGTACTTGTATTTCAAAGTGCGCTGGTTCTGATTCCGCAGACGATTTCGGATTCTTCGCCTCATCAGGTCCCGCATGTTTGTCCACCGAGCCTTGCATTCTGAAGCTCATCATCTTCCTGCCCTGATCCCATTTCACTTGGGGTCGGCGCAACACGTCTTCTAGACATGTTGCTTAAAGTTTTGGCTATGGTTTTATAGTCGGCCGCCTGCCTGACACTAACCCTCTTTGGGAATGCGATTGTTGGTTGTTTACCCGCCACCATTCGGGTGACCCAAGTTGCTTGGTACAGTGCACTGGGTCTTAGAGACCCCCCACACTAGCGTCTTTCGAGCGTCGTCGTTGTGCCAGCGTCCACGCGACGTCGACGCCGCGGCGACGCGACGCCAGCGCTCGCCGCCTGCCGAACGCCGAGCGTGGCGTCGACGTCGCGTGGACGCTGGCACGACGACGACGCTCGAAAGACGCTAGTGTGGGGGGTCTCTAAGACCCAGTGCGCGGCGGGTAAACAACCAAATGCATACTACATTAGATACATTACTTACAACTACTAATACAAAGAAATGCTATACTAATTGTTTACATAGTAATACTCAACGTATTAGGATTGCTACCAGTAGGAACAGTATTCGGACCATTGTCGCGTGGGGTCAAGTTATTATTTTCGGAAATCTGCATAAACTCCACGTCCTGCACTACCTGAAAGACCCTGGTCTTTGCTTGATTTAGGTAGTAAGGGTTGAAAGTACGTAAAGTAGACTGTAAAGAACCGAGGAAAATGGATATACTATCAGATGGGTTTGTTTGCGTTTCAACTGCCTCTCCTGAAGTGCTCAGCCTTGGGTCTTCTCATAGGTTCTCGGCGTCTAAGGTTAGGTTGATAATGGGTGGCGCGGGATCATCAACCACGCATACATCGTTCGTGTCACTCGATACGTTCCTTGTCCTCAAGGGAGGACCTTGCTGTGTTCTGGCCGTAGACTCCCCGAAGAGCGGGATCAAGAAAGGAGTACGCCACTGCGTACTCCTTTCTTGATGCCGCTCTTGGTCCACTCTTCAGGGAGTCCACAGCCAGGCGGTGGCCTGGCTGTGGACTTCCTGAAGAGTGGCCTCCGGGGAAGAGAGCGCAATATTTCGGTCACAGATTCCCTGATGCCCGACGTCAAGGCAGGATTACGCGCTGCCCTGGCCATGGATTCCCTTAACCTCGACATCCAGGGAGGTTCGCGCTGTGCCCCGGCCGTGGTTTCGCTGAAACTCGGCATCACGAAAGAATCGCGCTGTTCCGAGGCGGTGGAGTCCGCATTGTCCGGTGTCATGGCAGGATCGGGCTGCGACATATTATTAGGCTCCCTGAAGTACAGCATCAAGAAGGAGAGTTCATCTTCGTACTTGTATTTCAAAGTGCGCTGGTTCTGATTCCGCAGACGATTTCGGATTCTTCGCCTCATCAGGTCTCGCATGCTTGTCCACCAAGCCCTGCATTCTGAAGCTCATCATCTTCCTGCCCTCATCCCATTTCACTTGGGGTCGGCGCAACAAGTCTTCTAGACATGTTGCTTAAAGTTTTGGCTATGGTTTTATAGTCGGCCGCCTGCCTGACACTAACCCTCTTTGGGAATGCGATTGTTGGTTGTTTACCCGCCACCATTCGGGTGACCCAAGGTGCTTAGTACAGTGCACTGAGTCTTAGAGACTCCCCACACTAGCGTGTTTCGAGCGTCGTCGTCGCGCCAGCGTCCGCGCGACGTCGACGCCACGCTCGGCGTTTGGCAGGCGGTGAGCGCTGGCGTCGCGTCGCCGCGGCGTCGACGTCGCGCGGACGCTGGCATGACGACGACGCTCGAAAGACGCTAGTGTGGGGGGTCTCTTAAGGTCCATTAGTCGCCTTTTACGACACCCAGTGGAGGATATGGGGTAGTGCTATTCTTTATATCCGGACACCACACGGAAAATAATGCTGTAATAATAATCGCTGTGCCCGCGACTTCGTCCGCGTGGAATAATTATTATGGGCATCATTTATTTTTGCGGACAACCTCCTTAGCTTTATAAATTATAGCTGTTACCCACGATTTTGTCCTCGTCATTTTCTGTTATTATTTTAGACAATTTAGTTTTAAAATTTTTAAAAGAACATAATTATAAAGTACCTACTTCTGCGTAAATAACATTTTTAGTTTTATTTTCTTGTGGCAGAAGTACATATTGATTTTCTCCACAACCTGATACGTTGATACAACTCTTAACAAATGCATTAATTTCGACCGAATTTGATTACCATAAAAACGGTTCTAGTGAGTTAATCTTAAAAGATAGACATACTGTCCTGGATATTTTTTAAGATCATTTCAATAGAAATAGTTCTTTTATACATATACATATACGGAAGCCCTCAAGGATGAATAATTTTCCCCGTTTTTTTTCACGTTGTCCATTATTTCTTCGCTCCTAATAGTTGCAACGTGATGTTACGAGTATATAGCCTAAAGCCTTCATCTATAAATGGTCTATTCAACACAAAGATATTTTTTCTATTCGACCCAGTAGTTCGTGAGATTAGCGCGTTCAAACAAACAAACTCTTCAGCTTCATAATATTAAGTAAAGATTTTAGATTATATTTTTTTATGTTAATTTGAAAACCGTCTGTTAAAGTTAGCACGTTTGCAATTATGTGAAAGTACTCGAACGAAAATTATAAGTGGTAAAGTCCATTCAGAAATTTTGCGGTTTTTTTTTAAAGAAGCACCATATGGTGTCTATTGTCTGTATGATCGTTGCAAATTATATAATTGAGTGGTTAAAATTCTTTTTGGTAATCGTGTATGGTGTAATTTGTTTTTTATTATCTGTGTTTAAATAACAAAGCGCTTTCGCTCCCCTTTTAGTGTTTTTAATGACTTAATGAGGGTGTGTTTGACACGCGATGTTTCGGTAATTTTGAATTGTTTTTTTTTTGTTACGTTTTGCTTTACAGATGGTTACCACACTAATAAAATGTTTTATGATTAATATATTCACATATAATCGACCGAATTTTTAATTTTGAATATTACCGAATTTTTTGCTATGATCGCGATTAATAACATTATTTATAAATTTTCCTCTTTCTATCATTGCGAAATCGCAATTTTTTTGAACTATCGATTGCAAGAATGTAAATTAAAAATAAAGGCCATGTCTTGGCGATATTCCCACGTCGCATTCTTCGAAAACAACTCACAACATGCCATTTGAACTGACTAACCACCCTCTTATTAGAATGCAATGTCATACAAATGATAGATAGGGAAATTAATTCCATAATTGACGTGGATAGTCATTATCGCCGCCTGTCACACCGTTTTAAATATAATTAGAAGTTCTATTCCTTTTGTAGAGTCTTGTTAGATATTCATATTAGAATTAATTGATTTTAATGTTTTGAAACACATATTGCCTTTTCATTTGATTCTTAACTATGAGTGTTTAAAAAAAACTATTTTTGTAACCAAGACTCATAGTCTCCTATCTTGTTAACTAGTTTTAATGACAACGATAATATTTACGAGGATAACCTGCATTTTCGAACACTCACAGTATGGTTAAACTTATTTTATTCAGTACAGTAGTCTTTATAAGAAAAAACTTATATAGATACATGTTATCTCAACATTTTATATAGTAATGGTGATAGTGTGACTTAAAGGCGAGTTTTAACTAAAAATACGATTGGTTAGTAAACGGCAGATCGATAAAGGTTGTTGGCTGATCAATTGTTGCCAAATCATCTGGTGAGAGAGCTGTAGTGCGTTGGTTATAAAACAAACAATGCACTGTCACTCAACACCAGTATTTTTGACAGATTCGTTTCGCAGTTCAATTTCGAAAAAGGTTTTAGTATCTTAAACTAGATGTAAAAGCTTTTAAACAATATTAAAGGCTTACTTTTTAAATGGTTATGATAACAGCTAAGTTATTGACTCGAATGAAATGATTTTAATGAAATATAAATATCTGCCCGTTTATGAGAAAATATCGTATTATAATTTGAATAGTAAATTACAATATTAGAAGTTTCCAATGACTTGCTTAGACAGAGTTGCATAAGTTAGTAGTTAGTGAGGTCCAGTAGATCCGATTTAAGTCATCGAGCGACGAACTTGCAATTTTCTGAACATTTAACAACGACAGAGCCTGGTGTGTGTTAAAACAATTAAAGCTAAGGCGTTGGCAAAGGCTTTAGAACTAGCATTTTCTACCCCAAACTACTATTTAGGTACACAATAAAAAAAAATTAAGTCAAAAAACTTTTTAAGAAAAAGCTTTTATTTAAACGCTCTAAAAAGAAGAAAATAAAATATTCCTTTTGGATTATACTAACAACTCCTCATTATACACAATTGGTATATAATAATAAAAGCTTGTCGCTCGATTTACCACAAATTATTATGATATAAAGGAATGTTGATAGGTATGTAAACCTCGCGACAAGCTTTTATTATTATATATAAATTGTGTATAATGAAGAGTTGTTAGTATTATCCAAAAGGAATATTTTATTTTCTTCTTTTTAGAGCGTTTAAATAAAAGCTTTTTCTTAAAAAGTTTTTTGACTCAATTTTTTTTTATTTTTTACTTTTTAGTTATCGCTGGCTAGGTTCCTCAGTCTGTTGAAGTTATTATTACTCTCAAAATGCCCTCTCATTTGATACCCATATTGTAGAAGTAGACTAAAGGTAACTATTCCGCCATCCTGCATGGTCCGCCATATTGGATTCAGAATGACGTCATATTCTTTTTCTAGTCACTCTTAACGAGCCCTTTCATTTGATACCCATATTGTAGAAGTAGACTAAAGGTAACTATTCCGCCATCCTGCATGGTCCGCCATATTGGATTCAGAATGACGTCATATTCTTTTTCTAGTCACTCTTAACAAGCCCTTTCATTTGATACCCATATTGTATAAGTGGATTAAATATAACTGTTCTGACATCTTGTATGATCCGCCATATTGAATTTAGAATGACGTCACATATCTTATCATATATTGTCATCCAAACAAAATGCGTCCACAAAATTTCAGCACAAACGGTTGAATATATCTACTTCAAAATTGAGTTCAAAGATTTCACCCGAACACACAAATATCCATACATTGCAAGTTAAATAAAAGCTTTTAAAAAGTAGATTAGCCCAACCTATACATCATACTTAAATTTCTGTAAAAATGTAATTTTCTGTTTTCAAGAAAGTTAGAGAAAAAATCCAAAACTCTAAAATTTGATATCATAAAATACTTTTGTAAAACCTTCACTATAGACTTAGTATAAAAATGAATTATACAATTTGTATGACAACTTCCTTGCGATAGATTCTAACACTATTTACACGTGTGTGTTAGTTAAGAAAAAAGACACATTTAAAAGAGTTAGTTTACGTATTTTTTTGGAGTGCTTGGTTAGTTAAACATTTCTGTGTTAGTTGTGTAGCGGCAAAATATTTTGAACACAGGGTCAGTGATAAGTGGATTTGACTACATTCTACTTACCCTGCCCAATGTTCAGTAGATCACCGATTAAATCTAATATTAATTCCTTCTTTCTTCAATCAGGCGTTGATTGTTCGAAATCATAGGGTAAAAATAGAGAAGATAGTGACATGCACACACTTATCTACTTTATTTAAACCCTATAACCCGAAATTGCAATGTTGTCCGTGTTCGATCTAAAACTATATATTTTGAAAGGACATAACACACATATTAAGACGTGAGTTTGTCCCGAAACGAAGGAATTTTGCTATAACGTTTCGATTTACAATAAGATCTTTAATAGATTTCGGGCTCCTATCACTGTTAAGAAAATATCGTTTGTAAAATGAAATTGACAGATTTGAAACGACTCGTATTTTGTAATCTCAAAATTATTTTTTCCTTGTATCGTCATTTTTGCATATTGTCAATACCGAAAAACTGAGTATTTTTATAATATTATGAGCTTATAATCACGAGCTAGTATATGTGCTTTGACCTTAAATTGGTAAAGGGTTAGTGCATACATTATTGTATTAAAGATAGGTATGAAATTAGAACGTTAGCTATTTATATAATGCTAAGTGTTAGTTCTAAGTGCTCTAGCTATTGAAATAGACTGCCCAGCACTGTATGCTGTTGCTTATTTCACAAATTTTATACCATAAGGTCTTGGTCATGGTTTCATCCGCTTGTTTAAGTGGCTTTGAAACTCCACATTGTTTCTGTAGAGCATAATCTTTTATATTTTGAAGTAATTTACGTCAAAAACATTAGACTTTCATACAAACTAGCGAATGCAAACAGAAACTTGTTCTACCCCTCAATTTAATTAATGCTACCCGTTTAATAATGTAAAGGCATTATGTGTATTTATAAGATGAAATAATATCTTACTATATCAGATGTCAAATGAGTATTGCAGTCTAAAACCCTCTGAAGTCATTTTTAAATATGTAATTTCAATGTATTAGTAATTTTAATTGAATAGATGGATGGATGGATTTATCTTTTATTATATTTTTTGTATCTTTCTTTTATTTTATTTGAGGTTTCACGATTTCAGTAGTTTTCTATCGGTAAAAATCTGTTTGTAATATTAGTATAGAAATCAGAAACGGTTAGTTTAGTCAGATTAGATGCCCCGTCTATTTGATCAAGACAAGTGAAGATCGAATCTCCAATAGTTTGAAACTGTCGAATCGAGTTGCCTTCATTTACTGTAACTGTGTATTGATTGTAGAGAATAAGCAAACTTAGGGCAGAACTAGTTTAATTCTAAGCTAAGCTAACTGTGAAAACTGTGAATTGAATTTGAGTTACTCCAACATATTTTTGGTCATATTTTCAAAACTGCGACACTATAGCACTATGCTGTCATATTATTAGGATCTGTTTGCGTTACCTTATCCTATTGGATTGACCTTCATTAAACTCAAAATCATTTATTCAAATTAGGCTACAATGCCTTGTATACTTGCCGAAGTATTTTGTCATTTTTTTTTGGGTTTCTTCATGTTTTGTTTTTTTTTTACTTTTCTTTATTTTTATTTTTTTTTTGGTTTTCTTCATTTTTGTTATTTTTTTTGGGTTTTCTAAATTTTTGTATTTTTTTTGTTTTCTTTTTTTTGGGAAATCCCCGTGGATACCCACATCCTCGCCGAAGAAAGTCGGTAATAGTCCTTTGACCCTTCCATTTGATATGCAACTGGTCTTGTTGCGGCAAACAAATAAAAAAAGCGTTAAAGCAAAACTAATCTAAGCCTATCCTATAATCATATTTTTTTTGTTTTGTTTATTTTTGGGTTTCTTAATGTAGTGATTCACAGTTGTGAGTGGGGAATCCCTAATTTTAGTTCTGCTTCTTCTGGTTGGTGTTTACTTTATTTTTTTTTGGGTTTTCTAATTTTTATATATTTTTTTTGTTTTCTATATTTTATTTTTTTAAGATTTCTTAATTTTTGCTTTTTTTTTTATAGTTTTTAATATTTTACTACTTCCTCTTCAAAGGAAGTCGGTAATAGTCCTTTGACCCTTCCATTTGATATGCAACTGCTCTTGTTGCGGCAAACAAATTTAAAAAGCGTAGAAGCAAATCAAAAATCAAATCAAATCAAAAGATTTTTATTTCGAGTAGGCCTTCTCGCGCGGTTCCAAAATATCATTCTTATGGAGAAGAACCGGCAAGAAACTCCATAAGCAAAACACTAATCCTATCCTAAAATACTATTTATTTAAAAATAAAAAAGATACTGTGACTGAAAGTTTTCGGTGTGATTTTCAATTTTATAGTTAAAAAACACGTCAATTTTTTTTTAGTTTTCTTTATTTTTGCTTTTTTGGTTTCTTAATTTTTGTTATTTTTTGGTTATTCTAAATTTTTGTATTTTTTTTTTTCGGAAAATCTCTGTAGACACCCACCTTTTCGTTGAAGGAAGTGGGTAATAGTCCTTTGACCCTTCCAGTTGATATGCAACTGCTCTTGTTGCGGCAAGCAAATAAAAAAAAGCGTTAAAGCAAAACTAATCTAATCCTATCTTATAATCCAATTTTTTTTTGTTTTCTAAATTTTTGTATTTTTTTTTTTGTTTTATCTTTTTTTTATTTTTTGCTTTCTTTTTTTTGGAAAATTCCTGTGGACACCCACCTCCTCTTCAAAGGAAGTGGGTAATTAAATAGTCCTTTGACCCTTCCATTGCATATGCGACTACTCTTGTTGCGGCAAACGAATTAAAAAAAGCATTGAAGCAAAACACTAATCCTACCTAAAATCCTATTTTTTTTAAACCGACGGTTACCTCCATATGTCTTAGGTCGCCGTAAGCAACATAGGTTCAACGAACTTTAATTGTAGTCACAAAGCTTTTTATTACAACATTCAGATGCGTTCATTCATCGTGTATGAAAATTGGCCAATGACCCACTCCCATTCATGTGCAATTGTGCACAATACTTGGAGTTATGCATGCTCAAAGACGTTCAACCTACTCTTGAGATATCGTCCTAATAGGGGCGATAATACTTTATTTAATCCCTGTGAGAATGTTTTTTTTTGTTTTTGATTTCTTAATTTAGTGATTCACAGTTGTGAGTGGGGAATCCCTAATTTGAGTTCTGCTTCTTCTGGTTGGTGTCTTTTTTTTTGAGATTTCTTAAATTTTGTTTTTTTTTTGAGTTTTTAATATTTTTGTATATTTTTGCTTTATTTTTTTTCGAAAAATCTCCGTGGACTCGTAGTAATAGTCCTTTGACCCTTCCATTGCATATGCAACTGCTCTTGTTGCGGCAAACAATTAAAAAAAAGCATTGAAGCAAAACACTAATCCTATCCTAAAATACTATTTATTTAAAAATAAAAAAGATACTGTGACTGAAAATTTTCGTTGTGACTTGTGGGGAATCTCTAATTTAAGCTCTGCTTCTCCTGGTTGTAGTTTTTTTTGGGTTTTCTATTTTTATTTTTTTTTTCGTTTTCTTGATTTTTTGTTTTTTTTTTTAGTTTTCTTTATTTTTGCTTTTTTTGGGTTTTCAAAATTTTCGTATTTTTTTTTGTTTTCTTTATTTTTTTGGGAAATCTCCGTGGACACTCACCCGAGGAGGTGGGTGTCCACGGATATCAAAGGAAGTGGGTAATAGTCCTTTGACCCTTCCAGTTGATATGTAACTGCTCTTGTTGCGGCAAACAAATAAAAAAAGCGTAGAAGCAAAACACTAATCCTATCCTAAAATACTATTTATAAAAAAAAAGATACTGTGACTGAAAATTTTTGGTGTGACTTTCAATTTTATAGTTTCAAAACACGTCGATTTTTTTAGTTTTCTTTATTTTTGCTTTTTTTGGGTTTCTTTATTTTTGTTTTTTTTTTTGGTTTTTCTAAATTTTTGTATTCTTTTGCTTTATTTTTTCTCTCAGAAAATCTCCGTGGACACCCACTTCCTATTCAAAGGAAGTGGGTAATTTATAGTCCTTTGACCCTTCCAGTTGATATGCAACTGCTCTTGTTGCGGCAAACAAATAAAAGAAGCGTAGAAGCAAAACACTAATCCTATCCTAAAATTTAATACTATTTATAAAAAAAAAAAGACTGTGACTGAAAATTTTCGTTGTGACTTGTGGGGAATCTCTGATTTAAGCTCTGCTTCTCCTGGTTGTAGTTTTTTTTGGGTTTCCTATTTTTTTTTTTTTTGTTTTCTATTTTTTTTTTTGTTTTCTTGTTTTTTTTTATTTTTTTTGTTTTCTTTTTTTTTTGGAAAATCTCCGTGGACACTCACCCGAGGTGGTGGGTGTCCACGGATATCAAAGGAAGTGGGTAATAGTCCTTTGACCCTTCCAGTTGATATGTAACTGCTCTTGTTGCGGCAAACAAATAAAAAAAGCGTAGAAGCAAAACACTAATCCTATCCTAAAATACTATTTATTTAAAAAGATACTGTGTCTGAAAATTTTCGTTGTGACTTGAGGTAATTCTCTAATTTCAGTTCGGCTTCTCCTGGTTGGTGTCTATTTTAAATTTTTTTGGGTTTTCTTTTTTTATATTTTTTTTTGGTTTTCTTGAATTTTAGTTTTTTTTAGTTTTCTTTATTTTTGCTTTTTTTGGGTTTTCAAAACTTTTGTATTTTTTTTTTGGAAAATCTCCGTGGACACCCACCTGCTTTTCAAAGGAAGTGGGTCATAGTCCTTTGACCCTTCCATTTGATATGCAACTGCTCTTGTTGCGGCAAACAAATAAAAAAAGCGTTGAAGCAAAACTAATCTAATCCTATCCTAAAATCCTTTTTAATTTTTGTTATGTTTTTGGGTTTTCTTAATTTTTGTAAGTGTTTTTTGTTATATTTTTATTGTTTTCATTCTTTTTTCAGGAAATTCCCGAAGACACCCACCTCCTCTTCAAAGGAAGTGGGTAATAGTCCTTTGACCCTTCCAGTTGATATGCAACTGCTCTTGTTGCGGCAAACAAATAAAAAAAGCGTAGAAGCAAAACACTAATCTTATTCTAAAATACTATTTATTTCAAAATAAAAAACATGCTGTGACTGAAAATTTTTGGTGTGACTTTCAATTTTATAGTTTCAAAACACGTCGATTTTTTTTAGTTTTCTTTATTTTTGCTTTTTTTTGGGTTTCTTTATTTTTGTTTTTTTTTTTGGTTTTTCTAAATTTTTGTATTCTTTTGCTTTATTTATTTTTGTGAAATCTCCGTGGACACCCACCTCCTCGTCAAAAGAAGTGGGTAATAGTCCTTTGACCCTTCCATTTAATATGCAACTGCTCTTGTTGCGGCAAACAAATAAAAAAGCGTAGAAGCAAAACACTAATCCTATCCTAAAATACTATTTATAAAAAAAAAGATACTGTGACTGAAATTTTTTGTTGTGACTTGTGGGGAATCTCTAATTTAAGCTCTGCTTCTCCTGGTTGTAGTTTATTTTTTGGGTTTTCTATTTTTATATTTTTTTTTGTTTTCTTCATTTTTTGTTTTTTTTTTAGTTTTCTTTATTTTTGATATTTTTTTGGGTTTTCAAAATTTTTGTGTTTTTTTTTTTGGAAAATCTCCCTGGACACCCACCCAAGGTGATGGACCGGGTGTCCACGGAGTCAAAGAAAGTGGGTAATAGTCCTTTGACCCTTCCATTTGATATGCAACTGCTCTTGTTGCGGCAAACAAATAAAAGAAGCGTAGAAGCAAACCACTAATCCTATCCTAAAATACTATTTATAAAAAAAAAAGATACTCTGACTGAAAATTTTCGTAGTGCCTTGTGGGAAATCTCTAATTTCAGTTCTGCTTCTCCTGGTTGGTGTCTATTTTCTATTTTTTTGGTTTTCTATATTTTGATTTTTTTTTGAGATTTTTTAATTTTTGTTTTTTTTTGAGATTTCTTAATTTTTGTTTTTTTTTTGAGTTTTTAATATTTTTGTATTTCTTTTTGTTTTCTCTCGGAAAATCAAAAATCAAAAGCTTTTTATTTCGAGTAGGCCTTCTCAGGCACTTTCAAAACGTTACTGACTCTAGTTGCGCGGTTCCAAAATGTCATTCTTATGGAGAAGAACCGGCAAGAAACTCCATAAGTTACCGTGGACACCCCCTTCCTCTTTAAAGGAAGTGGGTAATAGTCCTTTGACCCTTCCATTTGATATGCAACTGCTCTTGTTGCGGCAAACTAATAAAAAAAGCGTAGAAGCAAACCACTAATCCTATCCTAAAATACTATTTATAAAAAAAAAAGATACTCTGACTGAAAATTTTCGTAGTGCCTTGTGGGAAATCTCTAATTTCAGTTCTGCTTCTCCTGGTTGGTGTCTATTTAATTTTTTTTTGGGCTTTCTATTTTTACATTTTTTTTGGTTTTCAACATTTTGAATTTTTTTTTTGAGATTTCTTAATTTTTGATTTTTTTTTGAGTTTTAATGTTTTTATATTTTTTTTACTTTATTTTTTCTCTCGGAAAATCTCCGTGGACACCCACCTCCTCTTCAAAGGAAGTGGGTAATTTATAGTCCTTTGACCCTTCCATTTGATATGCAACTGCTCTTGTTGCGGCAAACAAATAAAAAAAGCTTAGAAGCAAACACTAATCTTATCCTAAAATACTATTTATAAAAAAAAAGATACTGTGACTGATATTTTCGTTGTGACTTGTGGGGAATCTCTAATTTAAGCTCTGCTTCTCCTGGTTGTAGTTTTTTTTTTGGGTTTTCTATTTTATTTTATTTTTGGTTTTCTATTTTTATTTTTTTTTTTTGTTTTCTTGTTATTTTTTTTATTTTTTTTGTTTTCTTTATTTTTTTGGAAAATCTCCGTGGACACTCACCCGAGGAAGTGGGTGTCCACGGATATCATAGGAAGTGGGTAATAGTCCTTTGACCCTTCCATTTGATATGCAACTGCTCTTGTTGCGGCAAACAAATAAAAAAAGCGTAGAAGCAAAATACTAATCTTATTCTAAAATACTATTTATTTCAAAATAAAAAACATACTGTGACTGAAAATTTTTGGTGTGACTTTCAATTTTATAGTTTCAAAACACGTCGATTTTTTTTAGTTTTCTTTATTTTTGCTTTTTTGGGTTTCTTTATTTTTGTTTTTTTTTTGAGTTTTTAATATTTTTGTAATTTTTTTGCTTTATATTTTTTTTTTGGGAAAATCTCCGTGGACACCCACCTCCTCTTCAAAGGAAGTGGGTAATAGTCCTTTGACCCTTCCATTTGATAAGCAACTGCTCTTGTTGCGGCAAACAAATAAAAGGAGCGTAGAAGCAAAACACTAATCCTATCCTAAAATTTAATACTATTTATAAAAAAAAAAGATGCTGTGACTGAAAATTTTTGTTGTGACTTGTGGGAAATCTCTAATTTCAGTTCTGCTTCTCCTGGTTGGTGTCTATTTAATTTTTTTTTGGGCTTTCTATTTTTACATTTTTTTTGGTTTTCAACATTTTGAATTTTTTTTTTGAGATTTCTTAATTTTTGATTTTTTTTTGAGTTTTTAATGTTTTTTATATTTTTTTTACTTTATTTTTTCTCTCGGAAAATCTCCGTGGACCTCCACCTCCTCTTCAAAGGAAGTGGGTAATTTATAGTCCTTTGACCCTTCCATTTGATATGCAACTGCTCTTGTTGCGGCAAACAAATAAAAAAAGCTTAGAAGCAAACACTAATCTTATCCTAAAATACTATTTATAAAAAAAAAGATACTGTGACTGAAAATTTTCATTGTGACTTGTGGGGAATCTCTAATTTAAGCTCTGCTTCTCCTGGTTGTAGTTTTTTTTTTTGGGTTTTCTATTTTTTTATATTTTTTTGGTTTTCTTCATTTTTTGTTATTTTTTTGGGGTTTTCTAAATTTTTGATGTTCTTTTTTATTTTTTTCTTTTTTTGGTAAATCTCCGTGGACACCCCCTTCCTCTTTAAAGGAAGTGGGTAATAGTCCTTTGACCCTTCCAGTTGATATGCAACTGCTCTTGTTGCGGCAAACAAATAAAAAAAAGCGTTGAAGCAAAACATTACACTAATCCTATCCTAAAATACTATTTATTAAAAAAAAAAAGATACTGTGACTGAAAATTTTCGTTGTGACTTGTGGGGAATCTCTAATTTAAGCTCTGTTTCTCCTGGTTGTAGTTTATTTTTTGGGTTTTCTATTTTTATTATTTTTTTTTTGTTTTCTTCATTTTTTGTTTTTTTTTTTAGTTTTCTTTATTTTTGATATTTTTTTGGGTTTTCAAAATTTTTGTGTTTTTTTTTGTTTTCTTTTTTTTTAAATCAAAGGAAGTGGGTAATACTCCTTTGACCCTTCCATTTGATATGTAACTGCTCTTGTTGCGGCAAATAAATTTACAAAGCGTAGAAGCAAAACACTAATCCTATCCTAAAATACTATTTATTTAAAAAGATACTGTGTCTGAAAATTTTTGTATTCAATTTTTTTGTTTAAAAACACGTCGATTTTAGTTCGATTTAAATCATCTACGGCTTGCGTGTTCGACTTAAAAAGCACTTAATGCACCAATAAAGTCATAACTTGAGAAACATTACAAAAAAAACAGACGTCGGAAATTCAGTATTTTTCACTACAAGCCATATTATTACGTTACTAACTGGACTGTCACCGGATCTATTTATAACGATTCCTTGCAGTATCAACGTTAAATTATACGCCAATTACATTGGTACGGGGCACGAAAATTATATGGCGGTGGAAATATAAGGACTCTAGCGAACGCCACGCTCTGCTGCTCTCTAAATTGTTATCAAGTTATTAATTAAGGCTCCATGCAGAGTTCTGTAACTTGAAAGGAAAAATAACCCTTTGTAAGATCGTTGGTTGTCTGTCTGCCCGTCAAAAAACTTCTTTGAAATTTGTTTTAGGTGTACAGTTGAATATTATATCAAATATCGAAGTATGCGGTCGCTTAAAGCTGTGGAAATATCAAGTCTACGCATGTAAGTATACATTTTATTTATAGACCAAAATTTAAAACCAACTTTTATTTGACCAAGAATCATGGAATTTAGAAAATAGCTACATGTATCTTGTAGCACAAGTAAAGGAAAAATCTTTAAATTATTTTGTCGTTACATCATAAATACAGTTTTATTTTCAATATCGCAAGGTACGAAACCCTCTCAATACGCGAGTCCAACTTGCATTCTTCAAGTTTAATCAATTAATGTTTCCCTAAGTGTATCATTTTGTAATCATTAGGTACATAGTACACCGGAATTACGTTTAATAGTTCTATCATCACACAAATGGTAGCCTTTGTGCGTAAGGCAGGCTTAGTCAGTGACGCGTGCCTATACAGACATCTATATATTTGTATCGCGGGAGTCTTGAAAACTGTAATGATAATTGTCGTTTAGTTTCACTAGCGACCTGTCCAAGCTTCGTAGCAATACTGGTTTTACAATATAAGCTTATCTCTTGAAAAAATCTACCTTTTAATATCCTGTACACCATTTTAAAGACGATTAAAGAAAGCAAACATAGGGATTTACGA
Organism: Chrysodeixis includens; assembly: GCA_941860345.1. Classification (NCBI taxonomy): domain Eukaryota; kingdom Metazoa; phylum Arthropoda; class Insecta; order Lepidoptera; family Noctuidae; genus Chrysodeixis; species Chrysodeixis includens. The sequence goes on along the minus strand of OW796090.1, from coordinate 1,291,666 downwards.
AAGCAATTTTGTTTACTATGTATTGATTACCTATATCTATCGGATTTAAAAACAAAATCTTAGTTCTTAAATTGAAGCCATATTGCCAGGCCAAAAATGCCTACATTTTATGTGAACACAACTAAGAAATAATGCTATTTTGAAACCTAAAGTCTAGCCCTAATCAGAACAAAGGCTAGATGTGTCGCTAAGATTGTCGACCGCGTTCAGATGCTAATAACACAATATCATACTTGACCTAAAATCGTCTGCTAAGAGGGTAACTTTGAAAACACTAAAACGTATTACCGATTTTTTTCTTCAAGCAAAAATGGATTTAATAGTACAAGTTACAAAACTACGCAGTTTTAGGTTTGGATCAAACTTTTTGATGGATTTTTTTCTTAAAATATACTTTAGATATTTGTTTGATAGACTGCGCGGTTTGAAAGACCTTCAGTCGGACTTATAATGGTTTTATCAAACTCGGCGAGGGTTCGCCAGTATTGAATGTTTACGCTTTGTGTTTGGCCCTCATTATTTAGTATCTGCAACAATATCTTGAGTGACGTGTGTAAAGATGTAGGGCTCAGATACTTATAATGGAACCTTGAAGCTCTTTTTTTGATATGAAAAGACAATCTGTTGATATTTAATCTAAAGAATTGTTGAACAATGTATTCGAGTGTGCTTAATATTTTATTCGAATTTTGATATATAATTTAAAAATAAACCGATATTTCATATCAGCTAGAAAGTGAATGAAGTCGGTGTCAAACTCTTAGAGAATAAACATACACTTGAGCATAATTCAACTGTTGTTTTGGCACCCATTTGGCAAAAAAAATATTTTCTTTCTTTTTAATGTTAAGATTTACCTATTTCAAATCAAGACATATTTTATTTAACTTTTAACTGGTAAAGTGCTTTTCAGCCGTTCTAAGTCTTCTGCACCAGACTTCTAATGAAAATTAAAAATCATCTATTCAGAATTAAAAACCTACTTTTTGAAGTCGGCCTTAAAGTATTAATAATTCAATCTTAAATTACCTATAAGTGGAAGCAAATAATTTTCTAGAATAATCCAAAAAAATCTCTACAAGGAAAAGAATATTTTTATTGTCAAAAAATTAATAAATATTATTACCGTGTGATAACCTTAATCTCCAATAACACTTACACGTGTTTTTTGTGAAGCATATTATTATAAATACGGGAATATAATACGGGGTTCCGCAGGTATTATTTCTATGTCCAGGTGCGTTCTCCCTACTCAAAGACAAGTATCAAATAAAACGTCTTTATTATACTCCTAGCCGATCTCTCTTTGTGCTACGCAAATACACACACAATTCAATTATTAGGGTTGTCGCTTTAATCTTGTCGACATTGTATTTCATCTTTTAAAGTTATTAGAGTGTAGTAATTTACGTATATTATTTCCATAACCAGTTGATTTTCTATAGGCTGTCCAGTTTTATCCTTTATTCTACACCCTATTTTGAATACACGTGTCTTTTTGAAGGTAGAAAGAACAATTATTCTTTTGATTATGGACGAAATAAACGGCTATAGTGGCCTTGCGATTTGATGAACGGTTTTTTGCGCACGTGTTCCAAGCAAGTAAGAATGTAGGTAATATTTTGGTGTTGTTAAGTGCTTTGTTAATCATTAATTTATATAAAGATATCGCTGAAAAACTGTGATGTAAAATATAGTTTAGAAATGTAGATTCGTGGTGATCAATACTTGATTACAGTTTAGAACATGTACAGAATGGTATAGCATGATATGAAGTTAAAAGCTAATGTAAGGAATAAAATGGAAACGAAATTATAGCCAATATGGCATGCAATCTTGACTTTAAATCGTTCGCTATTATTCAAATGTATTCTGTATTTCAAATACAATGACATGATGTGTGCCCTGTTTGAATGAAGTTAGCATATTGCCTTTTTAGACTTAGGCTGTCTACGTCCACAACTGGATCAGTCTTATTTTGAATATGGTGGGTCGTCACTATTGGTTTCATACGACAATAGCGATTTAAATGATTAGCAATTTTATTTTTTTAATTCCAACTTTTTGGTATGTTTACACATGTATGTATAGATGATATGTACACGTACCTATAGTCATTATTAAAGGCGAATTTCTACGTTTTTTATGACATATTTGAATGAAATAATACACATTTAAAGCTTATCAAAATTTTCTTACGCATTAATGATAATTCAATCTCTTAATAAGTTTTCTTAGACTAAAACGCATCGTGTGTAAGGTAAGGCATTTTACAAACCAAAAAACACAAGCTAATAAATACTACCTAAGTCTGTTAGTAAACGTCTAAAAATTTTAATAGAATTGACTTGGAAAATAAAGCTTTTCTGCATTAGTACTTGCATTACCTCGTGTATAAAAAGCTGAAATCGTACCAAATAAGTCTGTTACGTATAAAACAAATCGAAGCAAAAAATCGACGAGAAAATTTCAATATCACACCGAGTTAATTGGCATCTCGCTGCAAAAGTTTTTCTAACACCTTAACATGGCGTCAGCGCGCTAATTATCTCAACTTTTCCTACATTTTTTGTTTGAAATAATCTAAAATTCTCTTCTAAATTTGGGAAGTGACTTTTAGGAAATGAGTTTGTTCTATTAAGTTTTATTTCGTCTCCTATAGTCGTCCGCGTACAGTGTTACGCCTGTAGGCCGTGTTATGATGCTTACTACACAAATGGGATATCTGGCCTTTGGCAGGCCGATGTCAACTTCGTACAGAAAACACCGTGTCACAGAGTACAGGGTGGCGCTGCAGTCGCTCGCCGGCGTCTATACAAGAATGGCAATGTGACTGATAATACATCAATGAGTAAGAAAGTCGTTGTGAGAAAACCTTTTAATAATGTGGAGTGTAGTGAACAATCTATGCTTCCTGTGAGATCCTTTCGTCGTGGGATAGTTTCGTTACAAGTATAATTGACAAGGCATTGATTATGTAAGAAGGAATATAGTTCACAAAGTATTCCATTGGTATTCAATGTGGCAATGCCGCCAGTCTCTTGGGCAGGCTTCCTGCCATTGACAGAAATTACGACATTTTTTGACGATTTGTATGTATGTTATTTTATAGGTGTATAAGTTTAGTTTTAAATAGAACTAGTTTCATAGTTTCTATCACAAATTAGTCAAATATCTCCTATCGTTTCAGTACAATAACACTAGACACTACACACCGTTTGTAGTTTTACCATTTTGATAAGGATATCTAGTCTAACATATTGCTCATACGTCAGCGCTAATATTTGAATAGGAAAAGAGTTTTTATGCGCGCCAATGACGAAACTTTGAGACAAAAATTTTACAGTCAAATGATAACTTAGCAATTTAATGTAACGTATTCGCGATTGCTTGGAAATGAAATGTGAACATTTTACCTTGAGACGAATGTGACAGTTGAACTATTTCACTGTTGGAAATTTGAAATTCAAAATAATTTTGAAATATAGATGTGATTTTAGGTTCTAACCGGCACTCTTTCGAAACCACACTTTTGGTTTTCGAGTAAAATTTGAAATTCCAATAATTATACTGTGAATACTATTCTAAGACATAACAGATGTCTTAATCAAATCAAATCAAATCAAATCAAAAGTCATTTATTCAAATTAGGCTACAATGTAGCACTTTTCGAACGTCAAAATTTGGACATTGTAGACAGCACCCCATCGCCCACCCTTCACCCTAAAATTATTAAGTCCAAGAAACATGTAATTTTTTCGAAAATCAGTCAAAACACTTCATACTGAAGAAATATCGGCACCTTTCAAACTCATTGACGTCACAAACACAACATGAAAATTTCCCGATTGTGTCAAATCCCAAATTTCGCAATCTCATCAAGAATGAGAGAAAAAATAGTTGAACAATAATTCAGTTCATCGAAATACAAAGGAATCATCTAAAACCATACTTGTATACATAGCAGTCTTATCAAGAAATCGATAAAAACCACACAGTTAGGCTAAAGTTAACGTACAACGAAACATTTGTTGTACTTATGACCTAATTTACGATGCAATCTACGTAACAGTCTTATTGATAACAATTTCGAAGGTAATATCGATTAATCCCGTCAATTAGTAATAATTCCGATAGTATTCAGAGTTAAAAACGGTTAATTTCATGGTTAAGTCCAATTTCTAATAAAAAGTTAGAAAATAAGTGAATTTTTCTATTGTTTGAATTCTTTGGTCAATTTACACGACTACACATGATAAAAACAGTTCAATATGTGCACAGATTATGAATACATTTAGCGATTAGATAATTGATTATACTTGAATGTAAATATCGGAAAGATATCGTATATGTATGTAGTTCAAGCAAATGTTGTACAATGTTAATAAACATAGTGTAAAGTTTTCTTCTGCAATCTTCTGAAGACTCCTGAAATACCTAGATATGAGGAAAAAAATTGAAGTAATTTTTTACCGTAAATGGTTTTAAGATGGCCTTGACAGTTTAATAAATAACTGCAAACGCACGACCGATACGAATAAGTGTTTTAAACTCCACGTACACTCCATTGCTTGTTACTAATGTCTTTGTTTATGTCCAGCAGTGGACTGCAACGGTTCGATGATGATGATGATGAAGATATACCTACATCAAAATCGGTCCATTATTATAGAAGTAACGCGTAACACACATGGAAACGAAAACGTTACCTCATCAATTTATATGACAGAGGTATTTCTTTGTAATGTTAGCATTACGTTTTAAGGACGTAAAGCTAATGACTGTAAAAAAAAGCTTCAAAAAGTTGGTATTGCTATTCAACACGCCAGTCTCCTGGGCACATATCTCTTCATTGACGGAAATTACATAATTTGATCGCTGTGTAAATGTTATTTTAACGTTGCATAAGTACAGTTTAGTTTACATTTGCTTGAGCTTAAAATACCATCGCTAGATATAATCATAATCATAAAGAGAGAGCACCCAAGAATACCGAAGATCTTGAACCAATTGTAGCTCAGTACAAAGTGGAACACACAAAAAAATTGCATAAAAAATTAAATTGTTTGACTAAAAGCTACGTTCGATTCAAGAATTTTCGATTATCTCGAGGGTTCTTTACATTATTCTAAACCTACCGCTTGCTGAAGTCAGGATGACCACGGTGAATACCACGAATAGCAGCATCACCAAGCAAGCAGCAATCTTCTTTCTGGGAGCCATGACGAGGCCGCCGAAAGCCCGCCCGATGATCGTCGGCGAATGGGGCATCTTGAAACTACAACAAAAAAAGAACACATTATTGTTTGCTGGCATAGAAAAAAAAGGGGATCAGGATTAGAATATACTTCAAAAAAAAACAAAAGCTAAACAGAAGAGTTATTGTTTGGTAAGCCGGGTACGGATTTATAGCAATCGCTTAGCTGATTTCGAATGCGGTAACAATTTTGCGTATAATTTGCTGAGCAGGTAAACACAGAATAGATATAGTTAATACATCGCACAGTTCAAAAGTTTGCATTCAAATCTTATGGAGAAACATTTTTGATGTTAGTGAAATACTTTAACAAAGCCCAATTCAAATCATGGATAGTAATAATTTCAATTTACTTCTAAAATTTATTTCTTATCCGTGCTCAAAATCCCAAACATTTATTGTCTGAAATTCTTTTCAAGAACGTACTATTCTCTATCTTCCTACTCTAAGATCGCTTCAAAGGGACCCATATTACATTTTCCTATACTAAGTCTATACAATACTTGCAACATCTGAAAGCTCTCGAACAAGTCTCCTTGTATTAAAGTTGCAATATTCTTGCGTCCGATACAAACAACCTACGAGAGTATCTCGTATGAAGGAACTAATATCGCTTTATCAAAGACGGCTAGACCTTCTTACAATTCTTTGAAGATTTGTGATATAAGAGTCTTCCTAGAATACACCTATATTTAATCTCCAGGCTCAAGGAAAGAAGGCGACGGCCGTTTATCTAACACACGTATATAATCCGAAACATTATTTGAGCCAGTGAGTAAAGAAAGTCAATTTATTTGCATTCTTTGAGAATTAAAATACGCATAAAGAGGTAAAATAAATAAACTAGGGTTAACCTAAGTCAGTTTTAGTAAAGATTGTTCCTTTATTAAAGGTTATGATATTAACAACGCACCCGCCGGGACGCGCAACGTGCGGCTAACAACTCTTTATCTTTTTAAAGAAATTTTTTCCCGTCGGACATATTACACTAAGGTTGATAGATGATAACTTACCATTGGCGGTAAATAATATTTATCCATCGCAACAAAATCGATAAACAAAAATATAGACACATTTTAAACTCACAAAAAGTTAAACACTCAAAAAAAAAATAACTTCAAAGTAACTCAACTAAACACTAAAAAAAAAAATAACTTCAAAGTAAATAGGAAAACATCGTTAACGCAACAAACACTGCTAATATGTGTGGATTGAAACCCAACGCGATTAGAAAGAGTAACATCAGAATGATTAACTCTCTTAAGCACGGCATTGTCCAAAATTCGGAGCCCGAAAATGAGACTTTAAAAATTGCAACCGCAAATGTATTACACTTCACTTCGAAGAAAATTGCTCTGTAATCCTGGATCGAGGAGACACTAAACCACTTTATACAACAAACAAACTAGCGCGAACAATGCAAGAACCTTTCGCAACGAAGTCACAAATTTAACTGAAAACGAAATGGTAGTTAGTTTTCTTCAAATCAATGCAATTATGCTGTCTTTGCTTTGCTTAGAATTTAATATCAAAGGTTTCTATCGGCTATTCGGAGTTAATAACCCGCATCGATAGCTGGTTTATGCAATTTTTATGATATCGAATGGCTCCCTATTAATCTTTATAATTATAGCTTTATAGCTTACAATGAAGCCGTGCTGACAGCTTTCGTAGAAATGACTGAAATATCAAATGGATTTAATATTTGATTTATTTATTTAGCAATGGTATAAGGTATGTTCTTCTTGTCACAAATGTAATAAAATATCCGCTGTCTTTACTTCTTTACTCTAAAATAACAAAGAAAATTCCTAAATTTGAAACTTTTAGATATTTTTAAATTTTACACTTCCGATCGCAGGCATTTTCTTGCATCAATCTTGTTGTCTATACTTTATTGATCGAAATTCTTTACTACATAAACCTATGATTGTCCCTGTGCGGAGAAAATACCTCAAAAAAACCTTTGATCTTACCTTTAATTCGTTTTTTTCTGGGTAGCCATAAAAATGAATAAATCAACAACTACTCATATTGTTTCAGATGTAAAACTTTGCAAAATACCATCGGATCGCAAATGATGGCTATTAAACCAAAGGTCCTTCATCTCACCACACATTAACAGTCTCTATTGATTTACACTTCATTATAGGACATCACCAGTCTAGACGTACGATATTGAGTTGGTCAGTTATTGCCTAAAATTTGCGGGCAATTGATTTCAATTACTACCATGAAGAATGACATTGTAACGCGTGCTCTTATTGAAAGGATGAATATTCTTTAGCTAATTTCAGTTCATTTTAATATTAGGACAATGACCGTATTTAAATATAAAGTCGCTTTTAAATGTCTTGCAATATTTGCAGTAAAGTGAGATGTTGAATAAAATATTCCCACTGCAATATCTCCGAGTTTTTCAATAAACGGAAGACCTTTGAACGCAAAGGTTTCTATTGCTATCAAATTATAAAAACTAAATATTATCCGTAGCTGCTCTATTGAATTACTTTGAAAGGATAATATGATGAGGAAAATGCAAGGAGAAAATTGCTACGGATTCAGTGATAGATTGCAAAAAGACTGGTCTGGATACAAAGAGGCGAAGGTTTCCGATATATTTATCTAGAGATTTTTGTTGCCCTATACTTAGAGATTTGTATTCACTCGTTTGAGTAATGTTGTTGAGTAATAAAGACCTATGCTTTGTGTATGTGCTTCAGGGTGTCTTGAACGTTTCTTTGATATAAAAATAATTTCGAATCGTACTAGAAAACGTTACGATAATTTATTTTATAATTAATCATGCATTTTAGTTCTATATTTTTGCTGTCACAATAATCTAGTGAACATGTACATATAGCCAGAAATATGTAAGTACTAGAATGTGAATTTTAATTGAGTTTTAATTCACAATATTTCTGACGAGATCCCAATTAATTGGTACGAATGATTGAAAGTTAAAAATAGAAAAGTGCGGTATTAATTAAGAGTGATAAAATGGAGAGCTAGACTCTACTTTAGGCGTTAGGGTGTGCCATTCTGAGATTTTTTTATTTTGTCTAACTTTTTTATTTTCTTATGTAGTTTCAGATTACTCTATTTTTTATCAAGGAGTATTACGGGTGGGTAAAAAATGGAACCCTATTACTAAATACCTATTGTTCTTTTGTCTGCCTGTTGAGGGATTAAGTTTTAATAAAGGGTTGAAGATTTTAGACCCTATTAACATAACTAACATTTAATATTAACAAAAGCTAAGGATATCGTAAGATTTTTTTTTTTTGGTAAGATTAAACGAGATTTAAACTAGCGTAAGACAATACGCTAAAAGAGTTATGAGATATGCAACTAATCGAAGCCGATTTAGTAGTTTAGGTTCAAATATAAAAATAATACTAATATTGTTCTCGAAAATAAACTAACTCAAAACTACAGGATAATTGCTTTCTAACTAATTCTAGAAAACTAACAAAAACTAGAAATCAAAGTGACCTTCAAAATTTCAATTAAAAATTCGGAAATTTGAAATTGCTTTTGCATGAAACTTTGTATTGAATGCGTTTACAAACTCAGCACACTACAAAATTTGTTTTCTACGGTGATTAGTAAATGTGTTCCGAGTTGCGGATATGAATTCGGAAACGGATTTATGCCAGTTCTTTATCTTGATGCCAGTTACAGTTTCGGATATTAAATTATCTTTATCCGAAACTTTCGGATATTTTCGGATACAAGTTATAATTTTTTTCAAACTGTTTAGATAGTAACCAAGACATAGTAAAAAGTTTTTAATCTCCTATCTATCTTTTGAATTCGGATATCCAAAATTTCCTGCCTACATTTATATGCCTAGTCTAAATTTGAGTCTACCTAGTCAAATACGTTCTAGACTATTCAGCTATTCATATGCAAACACCGCCGTCTCCTATTTATACAGGGGGATGTATTTGAGCATTAGGAAATGAAGTCAGATGGAATGGCAAATGTATGGTGTTTATTTTGTGCCAGCTCAGAGACTTAATGAATGGACTTGTGTGCTTAAGGTAGCAAGTTCAAATGTCTGTTAGTACTAGAGTTCCTATGTTGATTATTCAAAGAGTATTTTAATGTAGATATTTTTTACGTATTTTCTTATTTTCAAAGCAATGTATAATAGCATATGGTAAAGAAAATATTCAATTTACTTTTTCATAAATCTACCTTAAACAACCAGTCTTATACATGGAAATATACAATTTTCTTCAAGAAACACAGCTTAATAATTCATAATACGTGCAAGAAAATAACAGGCTGTATAGCCGTAATAGCTCACTGCATAATTGATAGTGTTGCGAATGTAAAAATGTTACGAATGTCAAAGAATAACAAATGTCCTCGTGTATAATGCATTGAGTTTCTAATTTAAATAAACTTTTTTAACGTCGCGTCGCCTGAATAGTATAATTCGATGACGTAAATGTTTTGAAATTGATTTTTTTAAGTATAGACAACACGTATTTAGTCTAGATGAAAAAAATAGACGACCAACTTGGTATATTTTAAGTTCCTTTAAAACGGTTTCAAATCGAAATAATTTCTTGTTTTTTCTGCCTATGTGTATCATAATATCTGTACAACGAAGAACGATAGTTGCAAATGTGTATAGTTATATTTTGCAACAATTTATTCAGCATTGATGACTGTCAATTGTCATTAAACAAGATACGTTAGACCTTGCTACGAATAAAGTAATATTAACACACCAAGGAATCAAATACATAGACATAAACTCTATAAAATACAGTACACAAAATGTAATGAGATTGCAAGTCGTCCCTAAAATACGGTTTATAAAAATACTCAGTCGGAAAATAGAAAATAAGTCTAGTTGTAGCTCCCGGCTGCGCCCGTCAAGACGTCGTTTTTCGTTACACAAAGTACCCCGTCGCCTGTCTGGTTTAGTTATTAAGTATAATGGACTGGCAGGTCTACTTTCGGCTTTTTAAAAGTGTTTTTACCCGTAGTTTCGCCTAAGTGGAGGTTGATTTTTATAGTAGAAAATAGCATAATTATAAAACTTGTATTTTTAAGACAGCTTTTTTGGCATGGAGATAGACATATTTTTTAAAAAAAGTATCATAAAAAAACTGTTTTTCTTCTCATGAAAAATTAATTAAGGATTTTTTTTTGAAATCTTTTGAACAGTTTAGTAGTGCACGAGTAAGATAGAGTTACTTTCAAAATTATATTAGTGGTATATTAGGAGGTAAATGTAAAAGGAAAATTCTATAAGGATTAGATCATTTGAACAGTGTTTATGTCGTAAGCAAAACCTGTTTTTTCTAAGAATCTTTACTCCGTACTATATTAGTTCTCATTTAGACGACCAAAAATATGGATGCGATACATTTCCAGCGATGTTGCATCACTATTATTACCAGACCTTTGCGACTCCGCAATGTATTTCAAATCAAGGATAATTCTCGCTTTAATTATATGAATGTGTAGAATTCATTTGTTTGCATGTTTATTAGACAAATTATGTTGCATTGTAATGAGTTGCTTGACAATCATTTGTCGTTCAAATAAATACAGTTTGCTGTGTAGAAAATGCTTCGTTCACACTACCCATTATAAAATAATAATACGGATCTCTTTGCCAATATTTTAGAGAAAATTTCCGTCATTATTTTTTCTTAAATCATAAACACTCCGGTTAATAATTTAATTTACCGAGTCGAAGTAATTAGATTCTTTTCTACACACGACAGTATTGTTCAAGGGCCTACTGATAAAGAAATTACAATATTAAGTATTATTCTTTCGTCACAGTATTTTTGTTAGGTACCTATATCAAAGATCGTATAGACTAATGTATAGAATTCCGATTGTATGCTAACTCAGTGTAGCTGAATATGTACTTTAAACTACACGATGTTTTTCGTCAGCGAATAAGCGTGATAACGTATCGTGAGTATAGAAATATAATTATTGTAGTTTTGAATGACTTTTTTATCAGAATTAGTCTTTATTTAGATTGTACGCCGGCTCTGTCTAGAAAGCGATGTTTCCTCAATGTTATTTTGATATCGAATTGTTTTCCTTATTATGCATACTATTTGAATTGTGCTATTTGTGTTACTTGACGTGACATTTATTTAGTGTGTTACTATAGAACATAGATTATTTTTTGATATTGAATTAATAATGTTTCTTTAGTTATTAACTATAATTGTTTTTTAAGATATCTAAAGTTGTTCGTCATCTCCTAACAGTGACACTTCATTCAAGTTCCCTACTCTTATTTGAACCAACAGGAGAATATTAAAAAAAAAAACTTTTTATAAAAACTAGCTGTTGCCCGTGACTTCACCCACGTAAAATTCGGTAAAATTGCAAACATAATATATTACCACCTCTGATGAAATCGTTTAAAAAGTAATCTATGTCTTAATAAGTATCATCTAACTTCATACCTAAGTTTCACCAAAAGAACTCCAGACGTTAAAACGTGAAAGAGTAACAAACATCCATCTATACTAATCTTTCGCGTTTACATTAGTAGGAATACAACGTTACAGTTATAAGGAAATCATATAAACAACTGCCGTTAGATAGTTATAACACATTGAACGTCAAACGATCGTCCAGCGATGCATCTACACCTGACAATCACAATGGTGTGACGTAATACGCACTCACAATTGTTAAGCCCGACAGATAATGTGACTAGTATTGTGATAATTATTCAACGTAGATTGTAAACAAATGAAAACCAAGTTATATTATAAACGCGAGAGTTTGTTAGCATTGATCAATGTTAGTATTGATTGATGATAAGCTGTTATTCTGAAATGTATAAGAAATAATATAGTATATTTAGTTTTTAGGAAATTTGTTGTAATATCGAGTTTTAAGGAATTTGCTGTGCCCTGACAGGGTGGTGTATAGTTATAAGGAACTGTGTACATTAGTCAATAAATTATTAAATATATGTTTGTTACTCGTTCACGATTAAAGGTATGGAACAATTTTGATGGAATTTGGTATGAATTTAGTAGATTGCCTAGAACACCTAAATTATTTTTTAAACGACAGCGCTAGATAAAGTAATGTTTTTGAAGATATATCTGAAAAACACGAGGGCGAAGTCGTGGGCAACAGTTTTTTTAATTGTATTTATAAAGAATTCGACAGATATGTTATAATTTTCGAAAAACACTAATCGCACTAGCACTAACATTGTAAAGGTAAAAATTAGTGTGTTATTTTGTTATCTCAGTGCAAAAAGGACTGGATCAATTTTAATGGCTTTTGCTGAAGAGTTAGCTCACACCGTGGATTAACACGTAACAGTTATAGTAAACTCTCAAGGCTAAATCGAGGGCAAAAATGGTTCTAAATTAACTTTTATTTTATAAACATTTGATCACTTTCCCATCGTTGAGTATCGTTTTAGAAACATCAATTGTCTGTACAATTTACTTTATGAAATCGTTTCTTTGTCTTTTTTTATTGAATAGTAGGAACAAAATGTTAATTTTGCTATCGAAACCGTTTCTTTTAACTAAATTAGTATTAGATTATGAACGCTTAATTATATTGTTGGCAACGCGTATTGTAAGTAACGCGTAAGTCAGTAATCTTTATTGTTCCTTTAGTACTGTACGTCAAATAAGTTACATTTTTTAAGCAGCAATAGATTACATTTAAAAATATACTAAAACTTTAAGATTAAGTATTGAAAGCTAAAGGACGTATTATTGGTCCATTGTTTAACAATCGAGTAAGTGACTGGTATTAGAGTATCTTGTGATGTATTAAGACATAATGCCGCTATTATAGTACGCTTAAAAAAATACACAAAGACCTGTATTATAGTATCTCAAAGTGAAATACTGAAACATAAAACCGGTATTCTAGTGTCGTTTAATACCAGGTTGCTAAGTAATTAGTAATTATAACAAAGAATGATCAACAGCTGTTGTTTAAGTAATTCTTATACGATCATTATAGTGCTTACGTGATGATGGCTGGTTGTTTAGAATGCTAACGGACTATTGTTATGATATTTCTTTGAACGTACTATAATAAGAGTTGTAAGTACTATGTATGATTGTAGTATCTAACTTGTTATGGAATACTGTGTTGCCTAGTAACGTGGGTTGTAGAGGTCATGGTAAAAAAATGATAAATCATGAATTTAACTAAGTATGTTACTAACATTAAGATCGGTAAAATATATTCTAGGTTTTATCTTGTTGTTCATTTAGTAAGAATAACTCAAAAACGTCTTCAAAATTTCGCTCAAAAGTTTTTAACAATGCGCGAGAAATAAAAATAAATAGTAACCATCAAAATCTGCGCCACCAAACCCAATGCCATACAAAGTTATGAGAAAACTCACATAAATCTACAGTTGAATTGAACACCTCCTTTTTCGAAGTCGTTCAAAAAGCAAAGTTGAAAAGAATACAAGCAATTGTAGTAACAGCTTGTTTAAAACTGTCCAAATGTTTCTCAACAAAGGTAGCGTAATAAGCCGATATATTATCAAATATTAAGACAATGTTGATAAAGACAAGTTCCATATCTAATAACTTCAAGGCCGGTATTGATAAATGTATGACTAAGAATTAAAAAGCATTTCTTTTTAATTGAAAAAAATCGCATCGAAATCGGCTTATCAGTTTCCGCGCTACGGTGGTACAGATAGACAAACGACTGTCAAAATGTTTACGGTCCGTCAACGCGTTGGGCGAAGGCAGATAAAAAATATTGAATGAACGTTTTTATCAATTTAATTAAAAAATCCGTTAGACGAATTAGAAGATAATTATTATCTTTTTTAGATTAATCTACTATCTACATATCCGTGAATTTAATGTACTAAGCAATTGTGATTTTAAATCATTTTTAATATTGCTAATGTAGAAACAATGTCTTTTTACGCGACTGCAAAAAAGGGGTATCATGTTTTCAGAGTTAATGTGAGTTCGTATTCATCTTTAGTCCACCATAACTAGGTACTAAATGCTTAAAGCAATTTTGAAATATCGTTAAAATCTTAACGTGCTTGCAAATGTATTTATATTTTTGTAAAAAATCGTTATCTTTCATTTAAAGTTAATGTAAAAGTCTCGTTTTTTATAAAGACTAATTTAAAATAATGTCATTGTCTTTTTTACGCGACTGCAAAAAAGAGTAATGTTTTCAGATTTAAAGTATGTTTGTGTTAATTTTTATTCCACCATAACTACTGAACGCCTAAACCAATTTTGAAGAATTGCAAATGTCTTATTTTGTAAAAAAAAGTCATGTTATATTTAGTATTAAAATAAAAGTCGCATAATTATTAATGTAACCAATCTAATATTTTTGCAAAAAGACATTATCTGTTACTTAAAGCTAATATAAAAGTCGCGGTTTTTTTTATAATTACAGTTCGTACAACACTTAACCAGAGGGACGAGTTCTTTTTCACATAATTATTTTTAATCTACTGTGTTTATACGATCGATAAGAAAAAACGATAAAATGCAATTTCTACTAACTACTTGTATTTGTATTATCAGTCAAACTGTGGACTGGTATACAACGTATCAGAAAGACTACAATAATCGATAAAAACACAGTTAATTTTTTTGTATTTATTTTATCGTAACGTCTTCAAAACGAGCGAAACGCGAGTTATGAAAAATCAAAATCAAAAGGTTTTTATTTCGAGTAGGCCTTTTCAGGCACTTTCTAAACGTTACAGACTCTAATTGCGCGGTTCTTAAATGTCATTTTTATGGAGAAGAACCGGTAAGAAACTCAATGATTTCGACTCTTGCCGGATCAATTTGATTGTGGCATCCGCTCAGCATGATACTGTCGCGAGTCTGTCGCAGTGACAACGCACGGTGAGTTGTCGTTGTAATTAAAATGCAATAGGTGGGCAACCCTATCGATTTTCATTTTTTTTTAGAATAAGCCGATTTTTACTACTGTATTTATTTACGCTGTTGTTTAAGTAAGCCTGCTTCTAGATTTAATAAACGATATTATTTCAATCTGTTATTTAATTCAAACTCGACAAACTATCTATTTCAAATTTTTACTTTGATCTAACAGATAGATACAATTTAAAAAAAAATTAAATGATCAATGGAAATCATTTTATTGTCATGTCAATTTAACATTGAAAAAAATTAGAATAATTAATTAGCTATTGATCGCAATCGTTCGATCGTTTAAAAATTAAATTTCGCACGAATTTTCTTAGAACTCAAACTATCCCTACACAAAGTTTTATCAATATCGGTTTAGTGGTTTAAGAGTGTAAGCGTTACAAACTCAGATTAGCACATTTTATATTGGTTGAATTGGTTGAAATTTTGATTTTGATTTACTGATTTTATAATTATGTCTTCGACTTTTTCCATTTTATGGAATTAAAGATTCAATAGTATCAATTGTTCAAAGCCTTTTTTTACGTTTCTTTTTTATAATTTTTAATACACAATGAACGTGAACCAATTAATTTTTAATTTTCTTTATTCGTTTCAACTAATTACAATGTTTACTTACGACTGAGTAATAAATAGCTTTTACTATATTTCCCATGGGAATTACTTGTGGGTTAGACGTTTATTTACGTTTCCACGCTTTTAATAAGAGGTATGTTATTTTTGTATCATTACTATGTAGGTACACTATTTCATTTTGATTAAATTACAAAGTAGAATCGTATTGAGTTTTATTATTGATTCGATTTCATACTTAGTTCTGTAGTGCGTAGGAGAGTAATATTGTATTTTAATCTAAATACTTAACTGATTTAAATTGTGTGAAAATTACTAGGTGAAATTCTTTTTTAATTTTTTGAATTAAAACAGAATAGTTTTTTTTTCTATTTTTTTTTCAGTCGTTCGGAAGTTATGCGCGCACATACATTTTGGTGATTATTTTTTTTTATAGATAGATTACGCTTGCATGGTTAAACTACTTAACCGATTTTGATAGAACGAAACAAATAGGTAAGTTTTTCAATTTATCCCATTTGCGTATTTATTTATATTACAAGAAATAACTTAGAGAAATTATGTGATTAAAATTTTTAGATACAATATTTTGATCGAAAAAATGCAATTTAAGAATCGGTTACGGACTTTAGAAATCTAATCTTATCATAAACGGAAGAGTTTAAAAATAAACTACTAAGTTGTTTAATTAATTGTTTTTTGAACAAAAATAAATGAGTAGACTGTAGATTCATAATGTTTTTTTAAACAATGCAAGTTTTTTAAACGCAATTATTTTTTGTAACAATTTTAAGTGACTTAAAAATTGATCGACAATCGCAGAGAAAAATATTTTTTTATTTTATTTTACAAAAAAATGTCTGTTAATGTATTTTATGTACAGAAATTATTTAATGGTTTATCATAAGATTATTATTAAAAAAAAACCCTAAAACCGCGTGGTTTATAACATATTGTATGATGCTTATCAAGATTTCCGTTATGACAAATTTTCTAGATAATAATATTAATGATATTATATTGTGAGATAGCGTGATATATAGGTCCTGTTCCGAACTATTTCATTATGAGTCATCGTAATTTTGATTGACACATATTTATATTATTTTTATTGATGCAAACTTTTTTTTGTGGCAATATGAAACTTTTGTGTTTGTTAAATCTGTTTCTCATTTGTGGTGTGTAATGGAGAATATTCGATCTATTTTTAATGACGTGAAAAATGTGTCTGAACAAAATGTGCTTTTTTATTTCTTTTGTGCATTTTTTTTTTACAGTAGTTTAATTAATTGGTTAACTTTCTTAGAACTTTTAAGAACAAGAAAGATAATAACTGACTCAACTGTTATAATCAGTCAATTTTTTTGTGTATTTTGAATTGATGATTATAAATAATCAATTTATTTGTAAAATTGCTTTGAATTTAAGTTTAAAAATAATTTAATGTAAAACAACTTTATGTTACGTTTCCGATACGAAGTTATTTTTTTTATCGCAATGCGAACAAAAATTTCGAAGTGTTTTGGAAATCGCTTTGAAACTATGTCTTTCGAAATATTTGACAATGTCCGTAAGAATTTTTTATACACGCAAATACGTGAAAGGTTCAGATATTTTTTTTTATTTTCCGAACCTGACAGTATTGAAAATTTTATCGATAATAATTTGTAAGTATAAAAATATTCCGTCCGGAGTATTATAATCTTTCGGTACGTATTTGATTTTTTTGTCTAAGTTTTTAATTTAAAATCATTTAACTTTTTAAGACGAAAAATACTTTAGAAGATAGAAAAAAATTGTAATTATTTGTCATTATTAAAAACTTTGAAAAATTTTACGTTATTTTTTTAAGCGACTTAAAAAATTTAGTTTTTAGCGACTTAGAAAATTTTGGCCCAAGTTGCGCGCGTCATGAATTAATTTTATATTATATTTTTACGCAAAAAACGTACGTAACATTAAAATTTGTTCAAGAAAAAGGTTTTTTATCTTTAGTTAACGTATAAACTTATAAAAAAACGCAAGAAGTGGTAATGTTTTTTATTTCGTAAAAAATCAAGTACATTTCAAAGAACAATCCAAAATAAATCAAATACTTAAAACTAGTCTAAAAAGATATTTATCGGATAGGGAATCGAACCCGTAAAATTTTTTCAAAGTTTCACAAAATGAAACGATTTTTCTAAGTCCTTATCGACTTGTAAAAAATTAAACATCCAGGAGTTGAACCCAGATTTTTCTGCTAAAAAACGCTACAAAATACTTATTCTAAAAAGTCTTAAAATTACACTTATATCTATACTGCTGAGCTGGAAATGTCGCCAATTTTCTTCAGACGCCGATCTTCATTATTTTTTGGGAATCGAACCCTTTTTTCCCCGGGATTTGAACCCAGGACTTAGACGAAATTTAATTCCGCTTCCATATAAAATCAGCTTGTCACGCCAAAAAACCTATCACCTGAAAAACTATAGAAAATATCGTCCTGAAATATGGGAATCGAACCCAATCTGGCAGACAGTAAAATATTTTTTTACTGTGAAGTCTTACATTTTTTTTTTTCTAGGAATTGAACCCAGAACTCTATACGACCGCTGTAATTTTTTCCAAGGGCTAAAAAACTTAAGAAAAATAAATTTTCGCTTTAGCAGCGACAGCTTTGCGCTAGCGACTTAGCAAAATATGCCATCGAAGGCATATGCACATTTCACAAACATATAAGTTGCACCTACCTTTATTTCACCCAGGAATCGAACCCGGGACTTTTTTACAATAAATAAAATTGCTGGAGCCACGCCGTAGAAGTTCGCATTGCCGCAATACACCTAGAGTAATAACTTTCGCGAAAATATAACGCATAATTTTTTATCTCTTCCGAAACGCTTTAAAATCTTTAATAAAATTTTTCGTTAAGAATCCCGTAATTTTTTAAGACAAAAATATGTCAGGAGAAAGTTTAAAATGTTTTAGTTTTTTTTTTAAATTTTAAACTTTGAATTTTTTTTCCGAAAAAAATTTAAGCGACTTAGAAAATTTTCACCGATCGCGCGCAAAAAGTATTAATTTTTATTTAATTTTTGCGCGTAAAATTTCTGGAATTCCCACTGGAATATATCCAATAGTTTAAATGGACAAACGATTTTATTTAACATTTTTCCTGTAAGTATTAATAAAATGTTATCATGTCCGCAAAAATTCCGCCGGACATGATTAGGCGAAATAGGCGATTTTTAATTTATTTTTCTCCGTATTTCACCATCAAAAAAATTATGCAAGGCAAATAGACGCTTTAAACTAACATTTCCTAGCCGAAGGACTCGCGAGTGCATTTATTTTGCGTATTTCACAATTCGCCGGAAAAAAAATAATTTCGCAGTAAAAAAATAATAGCAAACAAAATCGCATGCAAATAACACAAAATAAAAGGAGAAACTAAAAAAACTCGCCAAACTGAGCTGAAAATGAGAGGGAAGCGAAAAAAATTCGCAGAAACAAAAATCTTATAACCTCAACGTTAAGGAAAGGAAAGGAAAACAAAGTAACAAGGGATAAAATAAACACGGGAGAATATCTTACTTACCGAAATCTGCCACCGCCAATCATGTGTCACACATATTAACGCGCGAACAAGCCCGAATTTATTATTATCAAACACTGAACACGAAAACGCGAAACAAGGTTACAGTCTTTATTTTATGAAGGAAAAACTCGGCACAACGCGACGCGACCGTCTGGCGCGACTAGCAAGCGGGCACTGTTTTACCGACCGCGGATCCCGATGTTCTCTGGCTGAAGACTGCAGTGGGACTACGGGGAGGAAGGGAGAGCTCGGGATTTTATAAGCCCCGCAGGGGCGCAAAAAATTGGGTTGCGCGCGCAGCCGGGAAGGGCTGAAACCCCGCCCACTTTAGCTCAAACTGGCTCGCCAGCAATCAATACCAAAATCCCCGGGCCCGATCCTCCCCACTAGCTACCTCAAAATGGCGTCGCGTCGGTTTTATAATGAAGTAATTAGTGATTATATCCTATATACGAGCTTTTAAATCGCATAAGACCTTATCCAGATGAATTCTAAGCACGATAAAATATGTTTCATGGAAAAAAAATGATACATTTTCGCTACTTTTCTTTGTCTCCGGGCTCGATTCGCGTAATGCTAATTAGTATATAAGAAAAGGACGTTATACATCTGCTTTAAACCTTATCAGGCCGTCATCACATGGTAATCTGAGCAACATATTCTAATTTCAAGAGATTCGGAGCGAATTATAATGATGTAATTATAATTTATTTATAGAAAGTAGGACTTACGTTGTCAATGTGCTAACTAATCATCATTGGTATCTGGATAGATAAGATATAAATGAAAATACGAGTTTGATATTGTATTATAATCATATTTGTTGGCGTTGGTACCGGACGCTTGTGAAACAAAGGAAGGTGCCGATCGATCCCGCGCATGGCGCAGTGCATTTGCCGCATTGCGACGGGTGTGGCCCGGCGTACCTACATATTATATTATGTAACAAAGGAATACGGTGTTTTCTAACTAAATATACTTAGATACATAATTAAACAGTATATTTAACGAATTACTTATAGAATTGAGAAGGATTTGAGTTTGTTTGGGAATAATTTTGTTCTAAAAACCGCATTGAGACAAAGGATTTTGACGCAATGCGGCTTTCGGGTAACCTAACCTAACTTTTAAACTATAAAAAACTACTTTTTTGCATAGAAATATGAAATTTAAGCTTGTTTTTGGCGTCTTTCTCAAATTTGATATTCATATTGTAGTATTTAAACATGTATTCAAATGATATGCCATCTAACAACGTGCCGACGGCAACTGAAAATTATACTTGAGTAGTTTTAAAATCTAAATAGTGTGTTTTCTCAAACATTTTTCTACAGTGTTAATACATATTCTAATACGCTAAATAATGAAAAATCTAATTAACTTAAAATTACAAAAATCGGTCTATCCGTTTTAGAGTTATAACGGTTTAAATAACCCACATTTTTATACTATGTAAAGAAAATGTAATAGGTAATAAAGTGCCGACGGCAAATTTAATACATGTATTTTCTTATTTTTCATATAGTTACATTATTTAAAACTGTGAAATTACATTTTCCTAACATTAAACGATATTTAGGACAGAAAAATATTGTTTTTATGTACCTATGTATTATACTAGAATTATACACAAAAATGACATGTTTCTGGCTTTCATTTATACATGTAAGGAAATTGGCTTTTTCATAGTAGTTACGTGTAAAGCAGTATATAATTAATTCGTTATTCTTATACATGTTTTGACATTGATATTTTTAGAGAGCCGTCGGCCTGGTTTTTGCTTAATTTTTGGGTTTTCTATATAAATAGATATTGTTAAACAAAATGTAAGTAATATTGGTTAAATTGATATTGCCTGTTTTAATTTTTTACAGACTTTTTAGCTGTTTTTGAACCTATTTATTAATTAAATTTTAATGGGGTTTCAGGGGCCATAAAAGTGAGGGTTTTTCGGTCATTAATTTTATGCATTTTGCGAGTTTACGGCGTAGTTTTAGTGCATTTTTTACGCTTAAATTACATAAATACATGTAAAATATGTACAAATTATGGAAAATCACAGACACATGATTTTTGGGTTAATTTTGACGGGGTTTTCATAAAAATCGTGAAAAACACATTTTTAACGGGAAAAAACTAGCAAAATCGTCGCATTTTTGCGATTTTTATACCGTTTAAAAGGGATTTTTTTGGACATTTATTATATTTATCGAAAAATACGGCTTTTACCTTTATTTAGGGAGGTTTAGCACACTGATATCCCGAAAATCACTAGTCCCGCCCCTACGGGAATCACTTCTCCGCCCCCACATTGGGGAAAGCTTCTTTTCTAAGTTTCCCGTCAATGCTTAAGTAAAAAAAAAATTTTTTTTTGACCTCGTGCAAGATTTTTGTCTGACCAACATGAAAAAAAATAATTAAAAAGCGGATGATTATAAAAACGATACCTGTTGCGTTTTTCCTACAGGGGTCTCTTAAACTGGTCGAGAGTCAGGATAAAATACAGTTTTCCATACGAAGGATATATTGTACGATAGTTTAAAAAAATACTAAGTTTATCAATAGAGCCCGGTTATTATAAATACCGCTTCTGTGTATTTTACTATTTTTTGTAATAAGGAAATAGTTTTATTCGAAAAAAAAATATGTTTTTCTAAAAAAAAATTGTTTGACTAAAGACAATTATGTATGCCAGGCTTGTATTTAAGAAAATTCTGTTTTTTTCTAGAAAAAAACATTAATGTCTATGTACAGAGCTTTATTGAATTTATCCAAGGTTTGTAAACCTATACTTATAATTTTAATGTTACTTGAGTAGTGTTACTAAGGGTTATTGTGTTTTATAGTTAAATGTATTTTGGAGTAGATAGGCAATTGTTTTGTAGAATGAAGTATTAATTGTGGCGACACTGGAAGATGAAGTCGACATAGTTTATGAAAAGGTATAGGCTATAATATATGTATCTTAATTAATGTTTACTAATATTGTTATAATCAGGCGTGCTTCTATTTTTATGTGCGTAGATATTCTATTTAATTTCAAAATGTATATTGTATGTAATGTAACAAAGTCGTTGTCGCTGTCTGTCTGACTGTTTGCTTATTTTTTTTAACTGCGCAACGGATTTTGTTTTTTTAATAGATACAGTGATTCAAGAGGAAGGTTTATTATGTACAATATTAATAGTATTTGCGTGCGAAGCTGGGACAGGTTGCTAGTATTGTATTGTACTACAAGTTTAATTAATGATAATGTAGTTTTCAGGGAAACAATATTTTAATTAGAAAGTAAACCGCTATGAAATTGATGTGTAGTGAAATATTTAAACTGCTTTTATTCATAAAAGCAAGCAATTAGTTTTTAAGTGACACAGGCTGTATTTTATATCGTTTATAATCTAAATTCTTTTTTTGAACACAATTACAATGGGTCTAGTAAAAAGATTTTATTGTATCAATGCGTTTATTGAAATAAATTAAGTATATTACTAAGACTTATCTAATGCGTGTATTGGTCAACGTGTTCTTTATAAATTTCTTCTAACGATCCTTCTTCTACATGTTTCTAGCAATATTGAAGTTTGGTTTAATCTTACCTATTTAAAACTACTGTATTTTACTTGCAGCAACTATCTTCTTATATAAATTTCTTAACCGTACAAAATGCTGAATTCAGATTATTGTAGAACTCACATTTTAAAAGAGTAACTTACAGAGTTTTTTTCTGGCTTTTCTCCATATAAATAACCTTTCGGAACTGTAAAACTGTAGTCACAAATTCACAAGTATCTAATGTTTCTAATGCCTGCGGCTTAAATACAAATCTTTAGACTATGATTTTTGAGCACACAATTTTACTCGGCAACACAATATCGAATACTAAAGATATTAAAATAGTTTGTCAATGAATCAGACCTTCATACATTATGGAGAGCTGATAAACTATCGAGTACCTATTGCAACCGTAGATTTAACTTTATATACAAACACTTGAATGTCAGAAACAATATATTTCAATTCTATTAAAGACTCTTTACGTTTTTTCATTGTCTAGACAGTTTTCCTTCATTTCGTATCGAGGGTGCCTTATGATATTTTCCCCTCATCTTGAGTTTTAAGATGAAAAAGTTCAAATCATTATAGGTATGTTTCTTTTCTTTAAAGAGGTACTTTAAAATATTGTTTTCTTGAGTGCTTTCTAATAACGTTGTTATCGAATTTGTGAAAAATATGTTTTTGATATTTGGAGTGTGTTTGAACAAGGTATTTTGTATGATTGGAAATTTTAATGATGTTCAGTTTTTCATATGAAATGGAGAGTCTTATCATTAATATTATAATTGCGTATGTAGATATTTGTCTTCTTTATGTTCTCTATACTTCGTTTTTTTTGTGAGTTTTAAATGAAATAAAAAGTAAAATTTTGCAGGCTTGCGACTGATTAGAAATATTGAATGATATCTTTACACTAGATACCTAATAATGTTTTAAAATATAATTTATGTGGTGTCGTCCACAAATAGACGGTCAAAGAAGTGATTTTATAAAGGCTTTTATACTTTTAGAGGTATAAAAAATTGAGTATTTTTTTTTATCGGATGGCTAGCAATTAATCAATATGTAATTGAAAGTGTTACACGCTATCTTGTCTAATCTTTAAGACTTTCTAATGTCTGTCTGTCGCTACTTTAGACCTTGAATAGAAGGAGATAGGATGTGATCAGACAGCTACTTAAAAATAAGTAGCATTCAAATACGTCACTTAGTAATATGATTGTAAGAGATTTCTAAATAGGGAATTTCAAAGAATGTTTCCCATTACATTAATTAGTTTACACTGATTTATTTAAAGTCAATATGCGCTAATTTTGCGCAATTGTGGCAAAAAATTGCGCTAAGTTAGATTATAGTTTAGAAGTCCATCTTGCGCAAAATTTATCTTGCGCAAACATTTTGCGCAAAATAAAACACGTTTTCATCTTGCGCAAAAAAATATTTTTTAAGTATTTTTCTAAGTAAATAATTATTTTCCTGTATTTTAAAGCAAGTTCTGACAAAACCAGTATAATGCGATCGTGGGCCGTTCCAACGGATGGGCGGAGCGCAAAGCCACGCGAACCAAAGTGACGTTGGTCGCAAACCATGAAAAATCGATTTTAAACACTATCTACTTATATATAAAGATACATTTCGTTTGACTTTAAGTTTAAGAAAACGTGCTCACCATGTGCTATCGATCGGTGTTTGAAAGTGCCGAAAGAGAAAATGTGTTTTTGTTAGCTCTTATTATGATTTGTAATGTGATTTAAAAATACTATTATGTTGTGTTATAAAATGTTAATAGTATTAAGAATGATTAAAATAAATATTACTGATGTTTAGTTAGTATCCTTTCTTTTTTGTAATTATTGTCTACATTACTTAGGCCTATTTTTTTTAATATTTATCCGACTATAATGAAAAAAAAAATACTATCGAAATTCTTGAAGTCTAGCTTCTACCAAATAAACTTAGATTCTTGATATTAGACTATTTAATTTAGACTTTAAAAGTATTATCTTGAAACATTTTTTTTTAATAATATTGAAATGAGAAAACACGCTGTTAAAAAAGCAAGACGCGGTTAGTCTATTCATAGAATTGCCTTCTACATATTTTATATTTCTATCAAGAATACAACACAAAACTTCACAAAGTAGCTTAGTACTGCTTCGAACGCATTGAAAAAGTATTTTCTATTAAACCGAAGCTAGAAATAGTCACGCATGACATTTTACAAAGATCTATATCAGATATAATATATCTAAACAGCTTTTATTTATATACAAAAAAAAGTCTTCATCTTTACGTTTACATTTGACTCACAAGTAGGTATAATCTTGAATAGAAAATACTTATATTACATAGTCGCTAAAGGCGGCGACATGATCACATAATAATATGCTTACTTTAAATCGAGTACTTGGTTTGATTTTTTTCATCGTGTCTACTATTCAGACTAACAACAAATACAACACAATCATATAAGAATAGTGCGTCCATATTATTATGTAACAAATTAATACATACGAATCAATGGTCAGTCCCTTTTCATTAGTGTAAAAAGTTAATCTCGAAGCGCCCCCAAGCGCACGAGAGTATTCCTCCCTAGATGGCGCTGTAAGCCCTTTGATGAGATTGTTTGGCTCCATAAAAGGTTTCAACCCATCTCGCCCCGGTGGACTTTAATCCAACGATTGAGTTTGCATGCGTCCGTTACGCTAAATTGAGATTTTAATCCTTACTCCCCCACGGCTGACCATCACAATATTAAAATTGACGGCTTCTCAAACTCACGTGATAATTGCAAAATTGCGGAGCCCGCGCTCAACCCCTCGCGATGCTATTACAATAATAACGTTTTATTTAAGGGGTGAAATCACGGATAAGTACACATGCAGTGCAGGGGTGAGTCTGGTATATAAGTGGGTTTAAAATTTCACATTAGGCTTACGGATTTAATGAGGGCCTGTCATGTCCAGTAAAAAACCCCTTGAAATGCATACAAAGGGGTTTTGTTAAGGGATTAAAGCTTTGATGAGAGCTTGATAATGGATCAAAAACCCTTTGCAGTATGTATTTTATTTTGGAGTGCGTATTGTGTTGACTATGTATTTAAACTTGTTTGAATAGACGGACATACAATTATATTGAAAACCACTTCTGTGACCGGTTATTATTATACTCGATTTTTAGATTTAATCGCAGCTGGACAATTTTATTTTACCCTTTTTATAGCAGCTGCCGTGAGAAAGACTGTTATGTATTCAGTATTCAGCTATGTATATAAAACCTTTATATATTTCTTCAATGACGTTTGAATCGCTAGACGTTGATATACTGATGATTATGTCAGAGGATAGATAAATAGAATATTCTTTATTGCACACCACAAATCAATAGAATCGTTAGAATTCCAACAATACTGTAAATATCACTCTATAATAATCATATTATTTATTGAAATAACTGTTATCTTTCAACTTCCAAATCATAAATAACTCGCATGCTTTCCTAATTAAATCATCCCAATACATTTTGTTCAATATTACGGAATGCAAACGTAAATTATTCACTAAAATAATATATCGCATCATCGGTCTAACATTCTAAAATTAATTATTTGTCAACCAATTGTAAGCAGCTAAACAATTTCATCTATTCACAAAACACGGATCAAAATGAACAATGATGGCCGCGCCGCCCCGGGTTATTGTTATTTTGATTGGCGACAGACCGTCAAACACCGTCAAATGCCATCAAACGCAATCAAACGGCGTCAAACACGTAACACTCATGATTAATACTCGCCCTCAAAGTGTGACTACAAAGCGCCTTTGATGAGCGCAGCGCAAATAATACCTGACTCTCGGACTATATATTTGATTTGTCCAACGTATACAAGGGTGTTACATTGTTAGATTGTGTGAAGGGCTGGGGTATATACAGCGTTAGAAATGGGTTTGGGGATGGGATTGGGGAGCACCCACATGGGAAATATATTAGATACCGCTCATGTATGAGATACATGTATGTATGAGATACAGCTGCTGTACATGTACATAGATGTGAAGGTGTTTTAAAGGAGATTTTCTTGAAGAAATTTGTACATAACATTTTAAGAGTAATTATTGTAATGCTTCACACAGAGTTGTGTGCTTAACAAAAAATGTAGCAGGTATAGATCATTGATTTCTTGTGCAATGTTTGAATACGTTATCTCTTTTATATATAGCTAGCTGCCTGCATCAGCTCCGCACGGGTGAAATACTGATGTATTATACATATAAAACCTCCTCTAGAATCACTCTATCTATTAAAAAATTGCTTCAAAATCCGTTGCGTTGTATTAAAGACTAGCTGTGCCCGCGACTTCGTCCGCGTGGAATAATTATTTTGGGCATCATTTATTTTTGCGGACAACCTCCTTAGCTTTATACCTAAATTATAGCTGATACCCACGACTTTGTCCCCGTCATTTTCTGTTATTGTTTAAGACAATTTAGTTTTTAAATTTTTAAAAGAACATAATTTTAAAACAACATAATTATTTTAAAGTACCTACTTCTGCGTAAATTATATTTTTAGTTTTATTTTCTTGTGGCAGAAGTACATATTGATTTTCTCCACAACCTGATACGTTGATACAACTCTTAACAAATGCATTAATTTCGACTGAATTTGATTACCATAAAAACGGTTCTAGTGACTTAATCTTAAAAGATAGACATATACTGTCCTGGACATTTTTTTAGATCATTTCAAAAGGAATAATTCTTTAATACATATATTTTTAGTATCTTGAACCGTTTTCGGAGCGCACGCAACGGAAGCCCTCAAGGATGAATAATTTTCCCCGTTTTTTTCACATTTTTCATTATTTCTTCGCTCCTAATAGTTGCAACGTGATGTTATATAGCCTAAAGCCTTCCTCGATAAATGGTCTATTCAACACAAAAAGAATTTTTCCATTCGACCCAGTAGTTCCTGAGATTAGCGCGTTCAAACAAACAAACAAACAAACAAACATACAAACAAACAAACAAACTCTTCAGCGTTATAATATTAGTATAGATTTAGGCGAACAGACAGACAGCGACCGCGACTTTTTTTATACAAAGTAGTGATATGTGATCGTCATTTATTTACTCGGTTATATACAAGTTTATAACACCCTATTGACAAAACGCACGTCACACCATACACACCAAACACACTTTTCTAATTACATTTTTAGCACATAAATTTCTTTGTCACACTCATATAATGTTATAAGTAAAGTTTTTGTATTAAATATTTTGTTGTTAAAGCATTCGCCATCTCGTAAGTTGGCGCTAACAGTTGCGACACAGTTTAAGTAACTAATGTGGCTGTTAACGCATAATTCATGTTACAAACTGATTTTTGTTTTAATAAATTGTTTGATTTGAAAAAAACAGAATCAGATATTTGAAATATGAGCACAAAACTACCATCCCCTAAATTGGAATCCATATCGAAAATATTTTCAAAATAAATTGTGTATTGTTAGGATAACAATGATACCCAATACGTCGAAACGTATGCTGTTAGTATACGATTTCATTTTAATTGGTGTATAGTTATCTGCCTGCAATCAAATCCATGTTTTTATACCATAAATGCTAATCAAAGCCATACTAAATTCGAAGCTTGATGTTTTGAAAACAACACTCATTTAGGTACTGCAAAACTGCTGAGTATATATTATTTACATAACTATTTCAGTACCCATTGTTGTACCGATTTGGCAAAGCTGTTTTAAAACCTATACATTCTTTGACTCTAAGTCTACACTTTCAACATCATTATCATTATCATCTTCCTACCCTTATCCCATTTTACTTGAGGACGCATTGCGTTTTTCTTCCATTCTACTCTATTAGACGTCACAGTATCATTAACTCTTTTTTCATTCATATAATTCCTAACACAATCTATCCATCTTTACTTTAACATACATACTCATTACTCTCTTAGTCACATGAGTTTCATTCCTCCTCATCAAATGTCCATACCAAGACAGACAGACTTTATAATTCATAAAAGATGAACCTGCTCGGTAGATCTATTTCTGTCTTTTATCCGTTATATGAAAATGAGGACAGACAGCTAGCTGTCATAGGCAAATTTAATCGCAGTCGCTTTAAAAGTAGCCTATATTAATCCAGGGTGTCAGCGAATTCTGTACTAAATTTCATCAAGTTTTAAAAGCGTTTAAGCGTGAAAATTTTATAAATACCCAACCATCCACACTGACAAACTTTTGCGTTTATAATGTTAGTAGGAAACCAAACTACTACACAACCTAGTCGATTTACAATGTATAAAATAAATGACGGAAGGTAAGTAATCAAAAGAATATCTACTAAAAAAATTGAATATTCTTACATTCATTCCCGTTTTACTCGATTATACTAATCACTAACGATTAATTAAAATAAATTGAATGTTGCTTTGCAGACGACCGCGACGGCGGCAACGATTAGTATAACATTTGACGGGACTTTTAAGGCAGTTAACTTATGTAATTAGGAGTGACTTAGGCTACTTTTATTTTAAGTAAAATCTTTTATTGAACTAAATATACTAATTATTGTTTTGTTAAATTCCACGCAGACAAAGTCGCGGGCACAAATAGTTTGTAAGTAATTGTATATTAATACTGTGTTGCTGCACTCTAACAGGGTATCATGTATGTACTTTTACCTTTACAACATCCTTTGTATTTTACTCATGATCGCAATAAATATTTGAAGTTTGAAGTTACACATTAGATAGTATTACAGAAAATGCAAGAACATTTTTCCTTAACAATACCGTGGGAATTCTACGAATATTAAAATGTGCCCTCTCTGTTTTATATGTCGTATCAATTCAGGTAATACCGCAATAATCTGCGTTTCCGAAAACCAGACATGAAAGGACACTCAATGTATTCGGTGAAGCTTGTTCATGTTTTAATTAGTAGAAGTATGTATATTCTTGAAGAGTATTGAAAAGGACAAGTTTCTTCTACGGATGAAGTATTTACTTTTAAGATGAACAATATTTGTTTGCTTTTAGAAAAGTTGTAGGTACCTGTGAAAAGAGGCAGTTTGATAGGGAACTGTTTTAACCCGTTAAAAGTCAGATTCTAATAAAACCTTATTTCATAAAACACTAGCTGTTACCCGAATGCTCTAAGGCTGCCCGCGAATTCATTCGTGTATAAAAATAGGGACGAAAAGTACATAGTAGCCGATTCTCAGACGTACGAAATGCACATACAAAATTTCAAGAGAATCGGTCCAGCCGTTTTTTTGAGTACGGTAACTAACATTGTGACACGGGAATTTTATATATAAGACTAGCTGTTGCCCGCGACATAACCCGCGTTGATTTCGGTTATAAAAAAAATTACCCATTTCTGACACATTACCCAAATTCATTATAATTATCGAACGCAATCAATATAATTTTCCAACAACTACCTATCGTTATAGTTTAGTCAACATAATACAAAAACTTAACAAATTATATACTACAACCTTTCTCGAGAACCACTCTATCCATGAAAATATTCGTATATTATATTTGTGTATTATAGACGCTTATAAATAAGTTTTCAGTAGAATTCTGGTGCTTTAGCCACAATCAACACAGTCCAAAATTATATTATTCCATTGCGTTAAAAGCCTTTTAAATCTGATTGTGCTAATGGTGCGCTGTAGCTGTCTCCACATATTAACAGAATACCCTGGCCGGTGACGTCATTATGTCAAATGACCCCTTTATCCCGCTACTGATAAACTTATTAGGCCACTAGCTGTCGCCGACGATTTCGTCCGCGCTAAAGCCGGTTATAGCTGTAAAAAATATTGTAACTTTCCTACAACTATCGTTATATTTTTAGTTAATAGGTATGTACAAAAACTGAGCAAATTATATATCTGAACCTTAATCGAGGACCACTCTATAAATTTGTGAAAACAACATGAAAATTAAATTAATATTTATTGTGCAGACATTCGATTTTTACTGTCTTATTTTATGTATTGATAAGTTACAAGATAAATACAATCAAGTTGCATTCCAAATATTTAATAAATAAACTTCATCGCGCATGTTTCGAATAAAGTAATAAATCCCAATGGAAGAATACATAAAACTTCAAAGTAATAAAAAAATAATTTAATAATTCTGATGAAAACAGACGTATACAAATTCTGAAATATTTCTGCAATACAATCGAAAAATACTTGAAATTTGATCTCCTATAATTGGGCTCTCAACAATGCACCTTGTGGATTTCACATTTCCGAGTAAAAATTTCGAGAATAGGAAGTATGAAATCGCTGGGAGATTTAATTGGAAGACAATAATTGCTGCAGAAAGAGAATACGGGGAGAGGTATTTTGCAATGCAACACGAGTTATTTGATTTTATGTTTTTTTCTTCGAAATTGTTATTGGCTACAAGGATATTTTGGCATAAGGTCGAAATCGGAACGAATGCCGTGTAGGTGAAGCATAACTTTTGAGAGACAGTTCGGTGATTTTTATTGCGACTATGCACACCAACGCCCTAATGATAATGTTATTGACGTGCCATAAGATCTCTCTAGTGCTAGGTAATACCATCTAAACAAGTGAGCGATTATAATCATAATAGGTATTTTCTTGATATCTTCGAAATTATACCAACAAGCTACCTATGCCATGCAATTTTACTAAGATGATGAGTGTGTAAAGGGTAAAGTTAAAATTTTGGCTCTACATAGGAACTCCTTTGTTTTAACAACACGAAGTGCTATAACTCCTCCATATTTTATTTGTAAATGTTTTAGTCGGATTCGTTTTATGCTTAACTCATCAAAAACCCAAAGTATACTGATTTTGAGTCAATGTCTCAAAAAAGCATAACAACTTGAAACATAGACAGAAAATGCTACCTAAAATGTCCATAAATCTTAATAAATGTGGCCTTCTAAAACATCGTGATTTTGCATCGTAAAAACAAGAGATGTAAAGTAAAAAGTGCTAGGACACTCATATAACTACAAAATCTGTACAAACGCAACGTTTTTCGGAACTAAACGTACAGTTCTAATTGCACCTAAAATCCGACACGTGACTATTTTTTTTTTTGTAAACTAACGGCTTAATAGTCGTTTGCGTTAGACTCGTCAACCATTACATGCCTCTAAACGCGGCTCACAAACCTCGCTAATCCGACCTTTTCATGCACAAAATATCATGACCATGGTTCGGATCCCAGGATTAGGTAGCCATTAAAACGACACGCGTCGGAATAAAAATGGCAGCGGTTCCCATTTGGTGAATGGTTGGCAAACAATAGTAGCTGGGGTGGGATACGTAGATAATGCTTAGGGGTGGATTTTCTAACCCCGCTTCTATTCTAATACATAGAAACCCTGTTTATGTAAAAGGAATTTTTGAACATGGTTTTTATATAAGAACCATACTAATATTTAAAATGTGGTTGTTACTCTGTCATGACTAAATCTTTCTTTTGTTTTTTAGATTATTTGGCTAGAGGTTATCTAGCCCACTTTTTGTCAAGATAATTGACTTACACGCGTTCGCAACAAATTAGCTTTGACTCCTAGTAATAACATAGATATCTATTTTCCTCTAACATAGACACCGCGAGGGCGTAATCATGGGCGACTATGATAAACAATAAACAATTTAATAGAGGACAAATCAAGGAAAACCCACACTATCTCTATTCTTAGAGCAATTAGAGCAAATGTAACTAAATGCTAAAGAAAACATACTAGGAATGAGGAGAGGAGATGTTGTATCACAAACAAAGATGTTTTTTTTTCGCTAAATATTTTGTTCCCATTCCAACCTCCGCGTTCGGAAAATGCCAGAGCTGCGAGGGTTTTCATAAACAAACGTTATATTGCTGAGGAAAATAGAGATCAGGTTATAGTGTACACGTGTAATTAGCCCACACATGATGGAACAATTCTTAACAATTTTTATAAAGAAGAACGTAGTTTGTCCTGACCTGGACTCCGCTAAGAGAAAAATATGTCGACTTATTATGTTGCCACAAGCCCGGGGTATATAGTCGCAGTTAAAGCAATATTGTTACCTACCTAAAAGAGGCGTCAAAATCGAACGTATAGCTATCCGTCGAACGTAAGCGTGCGCTACAAACTTTATTAAATCTCCATACACATTAACATTTGCGTTCACGCCCACCCCACAAAGCGCTACGCGTAGTCAATATGCTACGCGTAATCGCCGACCAAACACACCGTGAAGTTGCCCTTTCATAGCGCACTCAATGCTCAAAATACAGACCAATTTAAACACGTGCTCAAAACCGATCAAATTCTCATACATCACAATTTGTCGTCAAGGAATAAAGTAGTTACGAAACTGGATTCCGCGAACCAATTTCAATATGGACTCAAAATTTTGAATTCAGATTAAGAAACTGCGCACTTGGAAACGACTGTGGGGCTGACGAAATCAGGGCAAGGATTTTAAAGGCAGATGGCCAGATGGACAGACGGACAAAGCTTAATAAATTCAACCCGCCATTATGTTATTTATTATTAGTCAACGAATAAAAGATTGAAAGGACCCCTGTCCTTGGTAATAGCGGTTACAAATGAGCCGTTTGCAGAATTTGCTAGGGGTCCGAGCTTGCAAAATGTAGCTAGCAACAAGACGTGAATGTCCAAAACAAAAACGGTATCGAAACTCTTTTTTAAAATATCAAATAACTGGTTCTTTTGTTAAGTCTATTATTATCTGTACTTTGAATGCATGGTATTATTTGCATATGGGTTTAATCTTGATTTCAAAAGTGGGTGCAATCTGAGCCCGTTTCTCGT
Organism: Chrysodeixis includens; assembly: GCA_941860345.1. Taxonomy (NCBI): domain Eukaryota; kingdom Metazoa; phylum Arthropoda; class Insecta; order Lepidoptera; family Noctuidae; genus Chrysodeixis; species Chrysodeixis includens. Next base: position 1,257,905 of record OW796090.1, on the reverse strand, counting down.
TTGACCGGGTTCTTATGTACTGTCCCTATATACTTTCTTTCTCCCAGGGGTTGCGAAAGTATTGCATTGTTGCATCCCCTATGGTTTGTGATTTCAAAGGGTTATTTTTTTGCCCCCGGATTTAGTTGCAAACTTCACATAATTGGAGCTTTTAGACTGGGTATTAAAAAGATTCTATTATTTCGCGTATCAGATATTTTTTTATTGTGTTTAATTTTGTTTGAGCCCTTTGTCCACTTTTGTCCAGCTGCAATATTATGCAGGCCAGTATTATTATATTACATAGGTACTTATTATATACAGGGCTGCTTTATAAGCGCACCTGGTATTTTTCCCGCGCGGATATAAATCTGTATTTTGTAATAATATTCTTTATGCATTTTATTCTTTTGTGACCAATTTTGATTTCAATAAAACCAGTATACATTTTATTCAAAGGATTATTTTAACACACCTGGCCGTTTTCCCTTATATATTTAAATGCAGACTTGTACAATTCAGAGCAGATGCAGTACTATTGTATATAATAACATCCAAACATCATTCTGTCTCATTGCTGAGTAAAATGCTCTTCGCATATTAAAACAATTGCGCATCGATCACCACGCTAGCTCACTGCGCGTTGGCGACTCCTAAGACTTTGTTATTTCAAAATAAAATTAGCACAAAGATAAGTATGTAGCAAATGTAACCAAGTGGACAAAATAAATTCAATGAAATCTATCTAATCATTATAATTATGATTTCAAATGCTTGCAATACCGTTTAAAAAATGTAATAACTTATTAAAGTACTGATCAATATAATTTAACAATTCAGTCTTGATAATTACGCCTGTAACACCCGCACCTAGTTCCTAGGCTATATACTCCTCGCCTCATAGATTCTAGTCAATATTTGATAGTTTTCACTAAAATACTTAATATACCTATACCTATAGCCGAATTATACATACACATTCAATAGCATTGACATCTTTATTCAGTTAGTACATGGGGACAGAAAGACAGCTGGAAGTGACTTAGTTTTATATTATGTAGTGATTAACTAAAATCTACATCTATTGTAACACGTGTAGTCTAATTGTCACATCTATCTACTTTTCCCTGTTCGTTATGTACAAAAAACTTTCACATGGCCTTGTATTACTTTTACAAAAGAAATAATCTAGATGCGTTCCCCTACTGTGTCCAGACTACTTTTACATTTATCTGCGTGAGATACTTATAATACCCTTATTGTACTAGAAATTTAAAGACACTGCTTATAAAAGACTATCTTATAAAAGGCTTTTAAAAGAAACAAGTTATAAATCTCACGGTTTGTCTAAAGGATATCAGTGTATTCTCACAGATTTCTGACGTCTAAAAATCAGGTTTTGATCTTGCTAAATCAATCAGCTGCATCTCTTTGAATGGGTGATGTCTTAACCCTTCGTCTCGTCTCAAAACGGCTAGTTTGACCGGTCCGAGTCTAAAGGGTTAGCTTAGTAACCGTTTGTCTTGCGAATCGCGACGTTATTATGTGTGTTTCAAAAGAGGGAATGAATACTGAATTGTCTCGTGTCCTACTTACGTTATTATCCGCCGTTTTGTATAAAATGAGCCACGTGTTAAGTTGGATCATGGTCGTATTTGAATGTAGACAAAGATATTTTTAAAGTAATACTGGCTATTATATGAGCTGAATCGAACGATTTTGCTAGATAAAATTACTTAGAAACATAAAGACTGTTTTTGATAAAGATTCTTTACATTTTGACTACCACGTGTTCGTCGGAACTTCAAATAAAAGGAGTTTGGAGGTCCTTTAAACTAAACTGTCAAAGTAGTATAAAAGTTCTCAACAAAAACGCAAAATTTCATTAAATGGGTTTTATGATTTTCTGACGGACCTTTCGAAGTAGTTGCAAAAACAGTTAATGTTTTGGGTAAAGTTATATCATTTTAGTACATACAATTGAACTGTATACACATAACTATAACTGTTACAAAGTGTCATCTATTGCATTACCTTGAAATTGAAGCGGACATTGCAATGTTTGTAAAATGTCCTTCACGGCCATAGTTTCAGACTAGATGGCGCTACTAGTAACTTTCAGAGCGGAACGCTATCAGTAAACTGAATGTTCCCGCTATTTGGTATGAAATAGTGTTTAACTTAGTTAATATTTATTTATTTATTGAAGCGTTAACGGTTTTTACTCATTGTTAATAATGATACAAGCTTTGTAAAAATTCTGTTGTGTATTTTAAAAAAAGTAAATGAACTTATGGAGTTTTTTGACGGTTCTTCTCTATAACAATGACATTTTGGAACCGCGTAACTAGAATAAGTAAGTTTTGAAAATGTCTGTGTGTGTGAAGTCTTTTTAATAACTTCTGTTTATTTTATTTTACATAGTTAACATCTATCTTTATCCCTAAATTCTTCTTTTGGGTTATTTTTTTTTCGCAGGTGTATTATTAAATTTAAACGTAGAAAGTCGCGGGCAACAGCTAGTCTTATATTATATGAAATTTTCGTGCCACAATGTTAATCACCTTACTCCTTTGAAATGACTTGACCGATTTTTAAGAAATTATTTATACAATATTTTCAGTAGGTTTAAGAATCGGAAATTTTTCCTCTCCTTTTTTTGCGGGAAAACTCGTACGAAGTCGCGAGTAACAGCAAGTAAATAATAAAAATCTTCCCTAGTTCGGTTCTGACATGCATCAACCAAGGTATATTCAAAAATCTTCCTTTGAAATTTAAAATTTACGACGTTATACTCAAACACTGAGACACACTTAAAGTCTGAGTGCTTCTCCACTTTGAATAGTGTCACAGATTACTTCTTTTGTCTCAAGAGCCGATATTAAAAATCATACGTGTAAAAGACACATTCCGGCAATATAATATTATGCAGTTTTTCCTATAGCGCTTTAGTTTCAACGAGGTTAAGCAGTGAGCATAGAGGATTTTATAGAATGTTTCTAGCAAAATGTGCGCATATGTCGTTTATAGCTGTAAAAACATTGCCCCCGACGGACGCTATTGGTTAAAGGTAGTAGTACCTAGTAGTAATCCAGGTTGTCAACTAACACCACACTAAGCTTCATCTAAATTGTTCCCGACGTTTGAGCATAAAAGAGTAACAAACATCCATCAATACTTACAAACTTTCGCTTTTATAATATTAGTAGGATAAGCTTTCTTTTTTAGGTCGCAACCAAACCAAATCGCTACTAATCGTAAGCGAGTGAGTGTCACGCAGTAATATTTTCAATTACTTCACTTTTTTATCAACAACTTACCGACTATACGTCATTAAGTTAGGTTACTTGAACACCGCCATTTTTTTTTTCACAATTTAACTCAAATGCTCTTACTAGTCTTTATCAAATCATTAAAATGTGGTAACTACAATAATAATATCTCAATGTCTGCTGAATAAAATACCTCACAGAGTTAACTTAAAAGTATTTTTACGTGTATTTTTGTCGTTTTTATTAGCTGGTTCAAAGCATAATCAGACAATCTGTATTAACCTCAATCAGTATCAAATTATTCAATTACCATTCGTCGGTAGGACATAAGTATTTCTTCGTATTTGAGGGCAATCAGGGATCGATTCAAAGCCAACTTCGGTATCAATCTTATAACGACAGAGAAAATTGTCAATCAGTTGGTAATAATGTCAACAGTGATTGCGTAAATTTATTTGTTGTTTTTGCTAGACATGTGGTACTAATGTGAGCTTAAGATATTCGTTCAACGGAATTTGAAATAGGCCTTTAACTGATATAGACTCTGTGGTTACACCCTGTATATTTACACCCTGTGGTTTCGTCCGCGTTCTTCTAGCTTTTAGACGTAAAGTGGTGTTATTTAGCCTAAATTTGTGGTAAATTAACTATCCAACACAAGAAAATCAATGTGGGCAATAGTTTCAGATTTTGCCGTATTCAATCAAAAACAAAAGTGAAAATGTATCTTTTCTAGTTATTTTTCTCGTAGGAGACCTACATATTTCAAAACGCATTCAACATTAACATTTATACGAAGCAGGCTCTCATACTCTCGATTTCCGAAAAACTAATTATCAAATTGAATAATTTTAGTTAATTAAAGGCCTCGAACGTGATTACGTCAGAGGTCTTCGGACGGCTGGTGTCAAATTAACTTATCACGTCTATAATTACTTGACCACAAGATTTGGAAGCAACCACAGCGCTAACATTAATTTCCCTTCCCCTTTCCTAATTATTTGGGGTCGGCGCAGCATGTCTTCTTCTTTCACACGTTCCTATCTGACGTCATCTCGCAAGTAACACTCTTTGCGACCATATCATCTTTCACACAATCAATCCATCGTTTCTTTGGTCGTCCTCTTCCCCTAAATCCATCCACATTCATGTCCAGCACTTTCCTTACCACGTGATCCTCTTTTCTCCGCATGACATATCCAACCGCAGCGTTTACACGGCTCATAAAAACCGTAATATATTAGTCGGGGGTACATAATAATCCATATTACTTGGTATTCATGTCCATGCCCCTTCCCTTACAAAAGCTAAACCCCTCCTAACATTAATAATGCCATAATAATTAAGTGACACCAGAAAACCGACAATTAGTCACACTTTGAAAACAATAAACTTGTTTCAACACCAGATCCCTTGCGATTGAGAGAGCGAGACACCGCTCTACATTTTTATTGCCTTCTCTCTCACTGTTCACAATAAGCGTAATATTGAGTACTCAATTGTGTTATCGTGGCGGGAAAAGTGTTCATCATTTAGCCGTTTCGGTGAGCCAGCTGCTAATTCCTCCCTACGCTGTGTTTAGTATTATTTTTTAATGTACTGTCGACTGAGTTGTTCCGATTTTATACAGTTAGGGGAAGGGTTGAGCCCTTAAAGCTGGGTAACGTACTGCTCGGTTTGATTCGCTTACTTTGACATTATTATTAGGCAATTTTTAACAGACTCTCATAATGTGGTACGCAATTCAACTGTGTCGTTTTTATGTTTATAGCGAGGTTATTCTATTTAGGTACTTATTTTTTTGTGAACTGATGTCTTTCTTCGATAGGTTTAACTTAATTTAAATTTTATTTGGCAGAGTACACTTTTAAATTGATACTAAAATTACAATTCTTTCACTGTAGGGGAGCTACAGTTTTTACTTTAAATTCATCCTACTATAATTGACTTGAACATCCATACAAGTTTCTTTACTCGTGAATGAAATCTTATGCTCAAAGCTAGTGAAACCTTATTTTTAACTACAGTCAAATCAATCATAATACCTTCGATTTATATCAAAACAATATCAAAAGCCAAAGAAATATAAACACTGAAAACCAATCTCAAAAGTTTCGACACTAAATGAAATGGATTCGATAAGTTTATAGAAGTAGTGGAATTATCATCAAATATCATTTACTGTCTTCAAGACTCAAGAATCTTGGTTTAATTCTTCTTAAGAAGCTTACATTTTTGTAAAGGCGTGTTCAGAAATGACAAATGACGCTCGCGTAGCGCTTAGGACTTATATTCCACTAACAAATATTTTATGTACGCGCACCGCACAAAATAAAAGTACTAAAACTTAGATTAGAAGAAACGTTGACAAATTAAAATCAAGTAAACCTGAGCTAACTGTTTTTAAAATAAGCCAGTAAGAAGTTGTTAAACTTATATGCAAACCTTCTTATTATTTTGTTTTCATAAGATTGTTAGCATAATAATTCAAGGCCCAATCCCCGCACGTGGTGTGAAACCTAGTATTATTTAAGAATTGCTCTAACAACCTACCTAATACCTTACTTATGTGTCCGGTGATACAGTCAAATTAAAAAAAATGTATTGATATAAAACAATATCACGAATATATCTGTTCTCGCTAGATTTTAATCCTATGTCATAAAAATCAATACCTATAAGGTATTATCCTATTTGGTGACAATAATATTCATGGTTAACTTTTTTGAAATTCGCCTAACGCCTCTTGCTTTCGCCAGTCTATACACACCCTTACTGAATAAAGTACTATAAGTACTTCAGTTCGAAACACTAAAGACAAAATATAAGTGAAATGAACTAGGCTTAGCTCTTACAAGCACCTACTCTCATCAACAGACTTCTCGTAACAAAAATAGAATTTTCCAAACTTTTCGCATTTTCGTTCACTACTTATCACCCGACGTTGGCTTTTCAACGTCAATTAATACTTATCAAAGACCAATCTCTGTCTCAGACTTAATTGAACTATTGAAGCATTTACGATGATGAGAAAATAATCATTTATTTCTTAAGTAGCAATTTATATCTTTATTTGGATTTGAAACATGCCTAAAAATATTATCAAAACTAGCTGTGCCCGCGACTTCGTTCGCGTGGTTGTCGAAACAAAACAACGTTGTTTAGATAAGAGTAGATAGGCTATATACATATACCTTGGCGTGAAAATAGATGACGAACTAAGAATATTATTAAGTAAAAAATGTACTACCTAAGCTTTAAAGTTCCTGTTATTATTTTAAGAGTTTTTTTTCATGTCACAGCTATGGGTTTAACATTCAAAACTCACTGAGATAAACTGGAAGCTCTTCAAAATAGATTTTTAAAACTACTTGTTATTACTAAAAATACAAAAGCCTGTACCTAAATGAGATTATAGTACCTGAATTATTTGAAATAGAAATAGCTGTTGCCCGCGACTTTGTCATCGTGGTATTGAAGATTAGGTAAATTGAAGATGTGTAGTGCTGTACAAAAAGTAAAGCTAAATAAAGTTTAATGCAAGCTTCTTAATCCAGTTCTGTTCCAAAATTATTTCTCAACTTTCTACTCATAACCTTTACTCTTACAAACGTATTACTTGACTGTTAACACTGCTAGTTTTAAAGGTTAGTCCAACATTCATATGATGAAAGGTCGTATTATATTGTTGCTGTGGCCACTATCTTACACTGATTTGCCAATTTGGATTGAAGGTCTTGAAAATGGGCGATGGGGAAGAAGTGTGCCGGATTCTGACTGACTAAAACCACCTGAGTGCATCTCCGTGTCCTATTGTCTGGAGCCACGGGAACACTTTCGCAAACTATCGTGAACCCTGACGGGAGAGATCTTTTTAACGGGAGCTTCTTAATCGACGTGGAGTCAGTTTTTCTCAGCGCTCATTAAGAGGCGCGCGAAAGCACCGTGCTTGCCGTCTTTGCCTTTATATTATACAGTACAGTAGACTTCCCCTAGCCTACCTGCGTAGGCTATTTATGGTGGTTTGAGGAGGGTAAATTTGGTCTTTCTTCTATTTGTTGCTCGGCACGGATCGAGTGGTCAGATGAGGCTTCCCGTGTTCTTTCTGCGGTTTTTTGTTGAGCGTCATCACTTCTTTGCAGAATTCGATGACGGCACACCAACTATCCTTGGCTACGACCAACTAATACCCTCTGGAAACACTAAAAATAATTGTGTATTGAATTATGTTGTGAAGTTTGTTACGCCGTTTCTTCTCTATTTTTAAGTTTAATTAGAAAAACCTTATTTTTCTTTTTGTGTCAATTGTACGTAGTATTTGGTAAATAGTAGATCCTTTGAATTGCAAGTGTGCAGACATTTTCGTCACTATAGGTGGTGTGACATCGTCTGTACGGAGATGACGCATTCTTACTGGATGTTAGAGAGGTCTGTATACCCAAATTTGACAAATTTTGTTTGCAGCGACCTACTTGGATTCTCAGACGGTTGAATGCTTTCCAAACAGGTCACTGCAAAGAATTCCGGGCGGCAGACGTTTATGAGGTAGGACATAAGTGGCAGGTGGTAGATGCTGGTCTGCCCAGATCTTGCACCGAGTTCGAGTTGGAGTTTCGTTTGTAGCCAGTGTACATCGGAGGAAGCTCTTTTGGCTCTTAAGTCTAATCGGGTGTAAGCTTTGGTATTACATAGGGGATGTCCGATGTCGTGTGTCTGATTCCTCGATGTCTTTTTCGAGCGCGCATGCGACTTCTCTTCTAACGTCAGGTAGAGCAATGCTAACCAAAGGGAGAACTTATTGAGCAGGGTTGGTTTTAAAGAGTCAGATATTATTCGACACGTTTTGTTGAGCGCTATGCACTGTGGTGCGGCGAACATCGGACGCCGCTCCCAATCTGGTGGATGTATGCGGGTGCAGCAGATTATTCCGGGCACCGATCTTCTATTTCGTTTTCTTTCTACTCCTTGACGGACGAATTTTCAAAAATCCCTTCTTAGTGTTTTATATGGTTATCAATGTTTTAAGTTTCTAATTATGGTAGTTTGAGCTGAGCCAACTGAGCCTAAAGAAGGGTTATGTTATGCACACGTAACAAACCATTTGCGGGAGAATGTGAACGGGGCATACTCGTACGCGAGATTAATGATATTAATAACAGTATATCAACACACTTTTACCAATGCAACTACCCTATACCATTGCAATTGGTGCACAATTGTAGTAGTGTGTAAGTACTATCAAATCTTCAAAACCACGCGTAACACACAACAAAATTGCAGTCAACAGCTAGTTAAAAAAATATAGTAAATCATTTACCGTCCAAACTATTGTTTTTGTTTATTTTAAAAAACTATTTTATGTTAAAAAAGCCAGGTACTTCATACAATACTTTTGTACTATCAAAAACGATAGAAGAAAAGTAAATGTTTGTTTAGTAAAATTTATATTCAAAAATTATTGAAAAATAAATTCAAAAAGTGTACGTTGAAATGAAATTTGAACTCGAAGTGAAAAAATACGAAGCTCGCAATTCACCAACCCGGCTATTTTGATTGCTATGTTGTAAGCCAAATAACATGTAAGCCAATACATATTAATGTAAAAACATAAAACCATAGCAACAGTATTTTGGTCGCTATGGTGACTCGTACACAGCTATGGTGACGAAAATTCGTGATTGATCACCCCCTGCATAGGATAGCACAATAATATATAGTATTTATGTTAGCCCGACCTTCAGCAATAATATAATGGTGTCAAATCTTAACACCGCGATTCAGAAAACGACGAAATTTGCACAACGCCATCTATCGGATTTGTAATTTAGCTGTCAACATTAGTTCTATTTTTGTCATAAGATGTCGTTGCAAGTACTACACTGAATTGCGTAACGTAATTATTTTACTTCTTGAATTCACTAAATTAATCATATCTTTTGGTAGAGTGAACCGATTTTGATCAAACAAAGACTAAGTCATACCTCAAGTTGCGTAAAATTTTTGTGTATAAGCATTGTCTGCATTGAGTTCGTAGATTTTACGTGATGCGCGCACATACAAACAGACAAACAGACAAACAGACAAACAGACAAAAATTTCAAAAATGATGGAAATGGGTTCTGTTAGTTATCTTTTCACACACTGGCTATTTTTTTTTTCAATTTCTTCAATGTACAAAAATGACTTTTCTACAGATTTATTATATGTATAGATTGCTGAAACGGTTTAGTCTTGTAAGTACAGTATAAGCAATTATATTCTCGAATAATATTAGTTATAATACTCATTTTTTAATTCACAATTGGATTAGTATCTATCTGATAGGTACGTTTCCACTTCCATTAGGTGGAAATTTGGTTCTGTATATCTCTACATCGATATAAACTAGCTCTATATTAATATTAGTATACACATTTCGTTGGAATCAAATGACCTAATTCTGTATAAAGGTTTAAATGTACTCCGCAGGATAAGCCATTTCATCGGAAAATCTACTTTATACTATTCTAGCTAAATACATTCGTAATAAGTTTATCGAAATTCAAACGAATCGGCTTAACCGTCCAATCGCGATTGGTGCTCATCCATCAAAACAATTTCGTTAAAATCTCAGCTTACTAATATTAAAAGGATTCTCATAGGGGTGCAGGTGTAATCCGTGCACAAAAACTAAAAAAAAACAGTCAATCAGTCTGAAATATTTTGCAATAAAAATATGGGATATCCAATTGCAATCCGTAGTGTTTTGGTAAAATGGATAACGAGTGCTAACCGCATCGGGTAGGGTAGAGGACAGAGGATTATAGTCGTTCATCTAAAAAGAACGTATATTACAGTTCATAAGATAGGATTTCGAATGGTGTACATTATGTACGTAGAAGAATATGTACTTATTCTTTGTTGAAAAATCCTGAGTAATAAAATTACAAACAGGTAAAAAATTTCACAAATCTAAATTCATTCATTTGTTGAGTTATTTTTGAAACAATGATTTATTTCGTCATAAGTTATAAAAGAAAAAAGTCGTCACTGCCTTCATAACCCTTTCGCAAGAAGCCCTAAAATAAGGAAATGTTATTTTTAACCAAAAATAACCTTTTGGAGTTCGTTCGTAACTCCTTCAAACTAAACTGCGTAATCATTCAAAATGTCACAGGATAAAAATATAAAATTATGTGGAAAGAGCTCAAAACACGTCAATATACTTTTCAAACTGTTTAAGTAATCAAAAACGTCAGTCGAAATGAAAACAACGTGATTGTATTATTACTCAATAGCTGCTACCCTCGAATTTGCCCACGCAAATTACAGTTATAGCCGTAAAAACATTAACCACTTCTTTTCCTGTCTGACATTGCCCAATTGTTATATTATTATATCGAACGCAATTTTTGTAACTTTCCAACAACTGTCGTTACAATTTAGTCACGACAATCAACTCTATACATTGTATTGGTGAAAACAATATAAAAATCGGTGAAGTAGTTTTTGAGTTTATCGCGAACAGACAGACAGACAGACACGGCAGAAGATTTTGTTTTGTAATATTGGAAAAATCTATGTACATTAAATTTTTTTTTAATTGTAAACAATTTAAAGTTCATCGAGACAGAATTATTATATTTAATTATAGCTAAAAACGGATAATTATTAATTACTAATTAAGAGAAGTCAAGAAAAAGTTTGTTTACTTAGTTGTCTACGTGCGAATGCTGTGTTCTCCTTTAATTGAGGAAGCACAACCCAAATGTATACCTTCCTCTTTTGTCTAATAATGTATCTTGTGTATTCTTTGTTGAAATCTTCAACTCCTTATAAATAAAGAAATTGCTAGTTGACTTTTATCTTAGACCGTATTTATCGAATAATTATATTTAGCCTCAAGACTCTAAATAGCAAGTCTTTCATTGTAAAAAGAAACTTCCTCTATCGGTTTAGAATCTTCTGAGATTATCCCTTTAACGTAACTGTAAATATTAGTATAAATAATAAGATAACATCTAAATTCAATTTCTGTTTCGTTCAATTTCTAATGTCCCTTCAATATTCAAAAGGCACCTACGTATCTTCATGTTTGATCGGGCCCTTCAAAACAGTTTGTAAGTACTTAGAGCCCCAGACATCTTGTCAGACACCGTCTTATTGCCCTTGGGGTAGGGCGATACCCTTATCGATTTTCCCTATACATCTTACCTATATTTATTAGCTGATTACAGAGGAAATTTTGAACAGACAACTCAAAGTATCAGAGGAGGTGAAATTGCATTTTTACTGGATAATGTGAGTCCGTCTATTGTGACACCATGCAACAGTTTTATTTTGTGAAATGTTGGGTTGGCAATACATAATTATGGTTTGCAGAAAAGAATATTATTATCTATCGATAAACTATAATGGTATGACGTGGTTATTTGGTTTACCAGACGGTTTTTTTTATAAAATGTAGGATTCGTAAGATTTGAGGTAGTGACATGAGATAGACTAATGTAAGAAATGGTGCCTGCAAATTAAAATGTGGGGTGTATTGCGTATGCTTTCTGAAGCATAAAACGTTTTCATTTTTTAAAGTTATTAGATACTAGCCGCTCCCTAGCTTTGCACGAACATTAATCGGTATTAACCTTTCTCTTGAAACATAAGGTATATAAATTAAAAGTAACCGCATCAAAATTCATTGCGTAGTTTTAAAATTCTAACCAAATATACGAACGGAGAGACGCGGGAAGCGACTTTGTTTTATACTATGTAATGATGAGTTCGGTTGAGTTATAATTATAATTGAAATAGTTATTATATCGACTAAGAACCTAATGAGAAATGTTTTTTTTTTGTTAACCGTCTCTTCGGTTGAACATATACATACGTTTATTAAAGTTGAGTGTAGGCTGACCTGTAAAACCACATTTTTAAATTATTGTTCTTTCCAAATCCTATACAAATACATCCTGCTTTACAATCATAACTCAGTCCATCCACTCCACAACCATTTCGTCCACAAATACAACGAAAACAGATACTAAACTGATCTTCAAACCATTGTAAATACAACGAGTGTCGGACGAAGGCGACAAAACGCTGTATCGTCACGTTCAGCAATGTTTTACTCGATAAACGTTGCACTTAGGCCGCGGACACCGCGACCACACCGAACCTAGTTTTGTAGAGCCGACGAAACGTTACACATATTATGGTATTCCCAATAATTTTATACGTACATTTTCACATGGCATTATTTAGTATAGGTAAAGCGGTGTAACTTTGGGTGATATATTTTTGGTTTTTCTTAGGGCAGCCGGGAAGTTTGGGTTATGGGCAGCTATCTGTTCTATATTTCATGTGGTATGTAACAGAGAATATTGTATCTATCTATTTTGTTAAGGGCGGTGTAACTTTTAGTATGTTTTTGGTATTTCTTAGTTCGGAAAGCGGAAAAGTTTGTCTATGTCAACCTTCGAAAAATGGTACTCAGTAGCTCGTTTTGAATAAATGTTTTTTGGGATAATGGTTTTAACATGTAATATATTGTATTATAATTTACCACAGTTCCTTGCTGGGTTTGCTCCATAAGAATTACATTTTGGAAACCCGGAACCGGACCAGCAGTTAAATTTAAATAACGTTTCGAAAGTGCCGAAAAAGGCCTACTTGAAATAAATCACAAAACAAAGTTTGTAAGGATTTGTATGTTACTCTTTAACGCTCAAACAATTTTAATGAAATTTGGTATGGAGTTAGCTGATACTCTGGATTAATACATAGGCTACTTTTTAACAAACTGTGTCAGACGGGGGAGATGTTTTTGTTGCTATAACCGGCATTCGCGCAGGCGAGTCGCGGGAAACCGCTAGTGTATAATATATCTGTATTTAACCGATACGAAGCTTTGGCGGGTATAAATATTGTAAAGGATCACCCAGTGAAATGTATATATCATAGAGCTACGTACCTAGCGTCCGTTTACAACTAAATGTGATTTTCGACACGTACACACACTTCACATTTACAGTCAGTCTACGGTATACGGTATTCGAGGTATATGACGAGTCACAACCACCTACCACTAAAATCAATCACAGTTTGATTCTGTTTATCATATTATTATCATCTAAGCCACTAAGGAATGTAAACATTAAGATGTATTATAATCGTATCAATGTATATGTGATATTTGTTAGTAGAATATTACTTCCATTTAAAATTTTGAATAGATACAGAAGCGACCTAAATAAGTCAGTTGAGTTTGGGTCCCTATTTTCAAAATCAGCGTTTGCAACCTTACTGTAAACCTTTTTTTCTGTACCTCACATTTGAACGGACAATAGCCCGATACAAATAAATATATCCGCCGTTCCTAAATAATAAATGCCAACCGCCGCGCGGTTCATAACAGTGATACTTGATAGGGCTGCCCTACTATAGAATTTAAATTACATTATCAACTCACCGTCACTGCAATATGCTGCCGACTGTAGGATTCTAAGCGGATGTCACGAAACTCGCGTTGCGCCCGTTTATATGAAGACGTCATACTGTATATATACTGTGACAGTAGGCGTCTAACTTGAGAAAACAAAGCGATAGCGAAACCGCTGTTTAAAATAAAATGGGCTTCCGCTTGATGCAATAGCTTAAAGCGAAGTTAAAGGAAACGATACAACTGCGGCCCTCCGTCTAATTGTTTTTTTGTTGTTAAAAATATTAGCCTGTAAAAATTCCACGGCTGGGTAAAGACCCCTTCACATACAATTAAAGATTAAATTTGTTTACTGCGGCTTGGCGACTCTATATGACGAATCCTGGCTTCCTCACGATGTTTTCCTTTGCCGTTTGTCTTTGGTGTTATATAGAAAATACCAGCCTATAAACGTCCCACTGCTGGGCATAGACCTCTTCCCAATACCACAACAGCAGGCGATTCCAGACTACAATATTTGGAATTCAGGTTTCCACACAATCCTTTGTGACTGTGGCGTCTTAGAATAATAAAGAAAGCACACGTCGTTTTATAAGAAGTAATATTGTCTGCATTGGGTTTGAACCTGCAGCTTCATGCTTTAAATCCATCCGTAGAACTGTTAGATTACCAACACAGCTTTAATTCTGATTGCGGAATAATAATAGAAAAGACTTACTTACGACTATATTACTGCCGAACCAATGTACGTACCTGTGAATAAAATAAAACAATGATGTTAATTTTATTGTGTGTTAAGAGCTAATTAAATTAAGTTATCTCAAAATTAAAATCAAGAAAGGCCTTTGTAAGCACTTGCGAAACGTTAATTCCAAAAAGCGTCGCTCCGAAGGGTCACTCTTATGGATAAAAACTAGCAAGAAACTCCATATAATAATAAAATGCCATCTAGTCATCCCTGTCTGTCTATTTAAAATAATAAAAAAGGACATCTTTTTTTTCAATGTTGCGTTTTTGTAATTACTGTCATAAACATTGTACAGAACAACCTTTAAACTAGTCATCAGATCATCACTCAAATTTAACTAAGACTACGTGACAAATACAAGCTTGAAACATAAAAATTATCACCAAGTAAACAATATTCAAAACAAAACACAACCGAATCGAAAATCCTCATTTCGCTGTTCAAATTAATTCCCCAAAACCTTCAAAATTATTTCATGTGACCTTCTCCCAATAACAGAATCAGAATTAACGAATACCAATTCGTCGCCGGTCGCGATTGTCGGGATTCGGAAACCGCTAACTTCATATTGTTTCTAAATATGGAAGGAAAATCAATATTCATCTCGCCAACGTTGTATTTCGGGACCACTTCATAAAATGGTTTAGACAACGTTGTATAGAATTAGAATAGAAAATTAACAGAGAACTTTAAATGTAACTTTAAAACGGAATCACAGCCAAAAGGATATTTTAGCTCTGGATGACATTACCATGAGCGTTGGTGTGCATATTCGCTACAAGAATCCACTCAACTGTCTGTCAAAAGTGATAATTATTCATATATGATATATAAGTTTTCGATTTCGGCCACGTGTCTAAAGATTCTTGTTTACTGTTGCCCGCGACTTTGTACGCATTAGTAATAATTCCGTGAAAAAAAGATTTGTCTGAATAAAAGAATTTGGAGTTTAAAAGTACATGTCGGCCGATTCTCACACAGAAAATTTCACGAACATTGAGACGTAAGAATTTTATGCAAAGGTATAGAGATACAATAAAAATGTGATTAACATGGCCCTTAAGTTTTTTCGTGACATTAAAGAAATGGTGTTTAATATGTTTTAATTTAATTAGGGGTCAAATCTGTATTTTATTAAGTACAAAAATCTGATTCTATAACCACGTTATTTTGCAGAACCGTAGATAATCAATTTTTACTCATAAACTACTGCATAAAGGGTCATGTTTTAATTCTATTAAGTTGTTATGAACTTTAATGTATCGTTTCAGAGTATTAAAGTATTTTTTAACAAGCCGATACTCTCAAACAATTAGTAAGTAATGGGCCTTTCGATACTTTAAAACTGATAAAAACTGAAGAACATTTTTACATGTTATATAAAGAGCCCAAATATAATTATAAGCTTTTTGATTAAGTAAAAAGCAGAGAAAATAGTTGCTTGCACTTTGTTTTTTATTGCGTGTTATTTTGCAGTAATAAACAGGCTTTTTAGTCAATTTTACTAGGATGAAGAGTAGGTAACTCTTCACGTCTTCACTGACGTAGTATAATTAAAACCAGTGTAACTAAAATCAACAAAATACCTATTTCTTTATTATGATGCCAAGATAGATACATTACCAACTGTAAGATTCTTTTTTGCTAGGACCGAACAACAGCGCCTAAACATAAATATTTTACGTACTAACTGTTGCCCGCAACTATCGATAAAAGCTGCTAAAACATAACCCTTATCTTACGCAGTCGGATAAAATGGCCTTTATATTAAATCAGGATATCAGCAGGCTAACTCCAAACCAAACTTCATTACAACTGCTACAGCCGTTTGAGCGTAAAAGAGTTACAAACATCCGTACTTGGAAAAACTTTCACGTTTATCACGCGTATTGGTAAGATTTGGCAGCTGACAGAGAGCGTCGAAAATCAGACAGCGTATAAATAAGTTTGGTGACTGACTAGTTTCTGTACCAAATCAATGTAAGCTCTTCATAAATAAATAGTAAATAAATATCTTGGGACAATATCCACAAACGGCCGTCTGATCCCAAGCTAAGCAGAGCTTGTGTTATGGTAATCAGACAGCTGATAAACATACTTATATATTTCTAAATACATACATAATTATAGATAAATCACACCCAGACACAGAACAAATGATCGTGCTCATCACACAATCATTTGTCCTGGGTGGGAGTCGAACCCACGACCTCCAGCTTAACAGTCAGAGTTACTAACCACTAGACCAACAGGCCCTCCTTCCTTTCAAAAATGTTAGTACCATGTAAGAACATGTTTCCGATTGTCACTTGAATTTGCTTCGGAAAATAGTTTTTAAAGGAAATGACATTGTCTGTGACTTGTAACATTCTAATATCCGGACGAAGACGTTTTTAAACTGACATTACTTGATACGTGCTTGAATTGATTTTTCGAGGTTCCGTATGTTTTGAACAGCATTTATTTCGTTTAGCATTAGTATTCTTTTTTTTTGTTTGTTTTCCGTGGTGAAACGCTGATGACTTCAACCCACGCCGAGGGCACGGCGTAGGGATATGATAAATGTAGTTTTAAGTATGGATAGATATGATAGATAGTTTGGTATTCTTGCATGCTTTAACTGTTTATCCGAACTGCATTTATGGGTTAGTTAAGATTGGATATAGAGTAAGTTTAATACATAGGATTATGGATTAATACTTAAGCTACTTTATACTTAACTACCAAAAATAAGGTTAATGGTTTTCAGCTATAATCCACGCGGGCAAAGTGCAATGAAAAAGCCAGCAGCTTAACATTTTATGTTATTTTACGATTAAAATATTTTTCCTTTTATTTATTTTTTAAACTTCACAGCATTGGGCTCGTGAAATTTCGTTACTATATTTTCGCTGGATATGCGACGCTCATCGATTTAATATCCACCTGATCAATACCCTATATTGATGACAAGTTTGGTGCAATCTGGTAGCTAGGATTTACAGAATTATTTATTTTCTTTTAGTACATCATCATCATTTCCCCTGCCCTTATCCCAATTATTACAACTTGGGGTCGGCGCAGCATGTCTTCTTCTTCCATACATTCCTATCTGACGTCATCTCGCAAGCAACACCCTTCTAATAATCTTCTTAATTTTATTGTTAGTTGAAATCGTTTATCAGACTTAACTATTTTATTTAACGTCTTTGTTCATGTTGTTATGCCTTAATAAATAAATAAGTATTGAAGATCTGGACACTCTCTTAAGAAATTATATGCTTCTTAAGAAAAATTAAACCAAGACTCTTGACTCTTGAAGACAGTAAATGATATTTGATGATATTTCAAGTATTTCTATAAACTTATCGAATCCATTTCATTTAGTGTCGAAACTTTTAGTTTGAGATTGGATTTCAGTGTTTGTATTTCTTATTTAGTTTCACAGACTAATAGCTCTTAAATTTGATAGAAGTCGAGGATATTATGATTGATTTCACTGTAGTTAAAATATTTTAAACTTGCAGTGTAGGCGCTTGGGTGTTTTCTGAATTGAATCTTGCAAATAATCGTTGAATTAAAACTTTTTGTTACCCGATTGAGATGTAATCTTTGTATATACAATTCTTGTGTCACTGTTTTCGTTCCTGTACTCCTTCGAAACGGCTTGACCGATTCTCTTTAAAGTTCTTTTTATGAGCATATCGGGTTGATCTGAGAATCTGCCAACATGTATATTATATCCCTGAATTCTTTTTTAATAACAATCCTTTTTTTCGCGGAAGTATTATTAACGTGTATGAAATCACGGGCAACAACTAGTGAGACTTACTCAAGTAAGTTCGGTGACAACATAATTTTATGGTAGGTCTACTATGTAAAGTTACAATATATGATATTATTATTTATTGTACCTAGAATTTTTGTCAATGTCGTGTGTTTAAATAACTAAAGCGTATATTCGTTGTTCATTGAGATCCATCGATCCATATAAACGCCATCAATCTATAAAAACTCTCTTAACAAGAACGTGTAAAAGTGTAAAGTTGTAATTAAGATCACAAACTTAAGGCACTACATAATCAAAAGATACGTCAGCTTATGTAGTAACTCACATACATTCTTTACATTAAACTGTTTAAAAAAACAACATTTAATTTCACAAGCTAAAAAGAAAATCGTCAAGTAAGTAGTATAATCACCTAAAAATGGAATATCTTTCGACATTCAGCGGCAGAGAATTCTCAAATCTAACTCAAACTTATTTTCTCACAACATCATTTTTAGTCTAACGGCTTCCTAAAACTTTATTTTTAAACTCACATCGATGTGCAGTCTACCGTACTAATAGGACTACACAGTCAACACAGCGCCACGTCCCTTCATAACTTTTAAACGAGTGCTCTCGTGTCAACTTACGAGCATTTTATATTGAAAACTACGTAAGAAATATTTTCTAGGTATTCTATTCTATTTGACTTTTAATGGTTGAATATTGTTGTTTAGATTTTAAAAGACAGGTATATTTTAGTATGAGAAAGTTTGTGCTTGAAAAATTATGTCGTAAAAGATTGTAGGTACTTAAATAATGTTTGAAAACGTTACTATTGAAAACAAAATTAACTTTTAAGTTTTGAGACGCTATTTTAAGTTGTAAACCTTTTACACCTGAAGTGGCCGAGACAAAATTAAGCTTTACGACGATTTAAAACTATTTAGTAGTTTTTGTATTGAAATAAATTAAATAAATTCAAAAATCAAAACTGTTTCTCAGACTAACTTCTAATACTAACCTACCCGAAAGTATCTTAACATTGTATTGTCTAAGAACTTCAAATAACTAAAAGCCAACTTTTCAAACATTTGTTTCGCTTTTCATTTCCATTAAAAACAAAATTAAATAGATAACCAATAGAGTATTCACGTTCCTAAATCAAGCATAATTTATCAAAGCTTCAGTTAATTATACACAGAATATTTCAGATTAACCGTTAATTGGGTTAACTATGCAGCTAACTAACTCGCATATTTGACGCGGTTCTCTAAAACTGGCTGGATTGAAACTAACTTTCCAAATAACTGAGGGTTGTGTCATGTAAAGCGTTTGATCCAACCTGTACTAACTATAAATGAAAACTATAAGTGTAATTGTGGAAGAGAGACGCCGCTCTATGCTGTGTAGTTTTCTATCTCGCTTCCACAGTCACTTGTAAGTCGGTGGTAGATTTAATATAATAATAATGTTCCACGACTTTCAAACAACGCTACCTAGTTTCAAACTAAGCAGAGCTTGTATTATGAGTACTAGACAATACATTTGTTGGATCCGCAAATGTTGTGACTTATAAAAAAATCAGTTAACTGCAAACTCATATTATTATAAACTTACAAAATCAAAATTAAAAGTCATTTATTCAAATGAATATACAATGTAGCAACGTCAACTTTTTGAACGTCAAAATTTATAATCACCCCATCGCCCACCCTTCACCGCTTCCTGTGCTATTGCTGCGGGAGAAGAAACGGCGCAACAAACTCCCCAGCAGCACGCTGTCTTTCAAATAATATTTATTCTAAAATTTAAATTAAACAGGAATCGTGCCAGATAAATAATTGAGGATACCTACAAAGTTTTATGACATTACAACTATTAAATTTTGTACATTGCTCCGAATTGAACTGTTTTTTCTATGAGGCGGCCACTAACCAAAACAGTGCGCGCACGCAGCGCTACATAAAGGGTCAAAACAATCAAACTATGGACACTCAATTTCAAACCTTTGAAAGGGCTAACAGTTTCCTCCAGGAGAAACGTCCTAATGACTTACTTAGACCTAACCTAAATAACCAAATAGAAATTTTAAAAGATAAAACCAAATTAAAATTTTTGGTTATTTCAGGCGGTCTTCTTCTTGTCGTAAGCCTTAGAGATTAATGTGACTTCCAATATAACAGCACAAAAAAAAATATTCTTGAAATATTGTAACTACCCACAGTAAAAAATCCAATTTCAAAAATAGATACCTAGTGTACAATAGCCTTAGTTCAATACCTAATCTCTCCCTAGCCAATTGCAGGTTTCAAATGTGTAAACTCATGTAACATTGCACTTTCAATTAAATTTTCAATTTTTAGGTTGAAAACTGTTTGGGAGTTCGACGTGACTCAAAAACTAACCAGAAAATTGATTTCAGTAACGGTACAATGTTTGTTCTCAATAGGGAATTTATAAAGCGATTTTTGTTGCACGTATGATACTAATGTTGTTACAATTTATATTTTAGCGAAGTTGAGTTAAGAAGGAATCATGTAGAAAGAAATATTTTATTCTTCAAGTGTCAGTCATCGTACACAGTCATCATCAGTTTTTATTATGAAATTAAATATATTTAGATTTATTATTAGTTTTCATATCTAAGTAGTCAACGTTTCAATAAAATGCCATAATCCAAAATCACAAATAGAAAACAGACAATAGGTAATCTCGATCAAATCAAACGTCAATCAAATAACCGGCGAACAATCTCGTTGCCATGACAACCTACTCAGTACACACTCAATGAAACCACTCGCCGTTTGCAGCGGAGGCTTAAATCCAGCTAATTTATCGCTAAACAGTACGGATAATCAAGATCACTCTAATACGAAATGAGCAATCCATTCTAACGGTCGAAACGCAGCCTTTGACCGAAGCTTGCCACAATAGAGGAAGGGTCAAATCAACTCGAAAATATCCACCAAAACAGATGACAATCGAAATTTCAATCGAACTACTGTTCTACATTATTATATGACGGACGTTCCAATGGAATTTGGACCGGGTTTGGGCGGTTAATCGTCAAAGGGAGAGTTCGTTGTGCTTAAGTGTGTGCATAGCGATTGTACAGGAAATGAAGTGAAATTGGCAAGCGGCGATTAGCAACGGGAGTTTTGAGGTCTTTGCTCAGCTAATTGTTACAGGCGCTGTTTGAAGTACTCCCTGTTTAAATACCAGTGTTTGACTGTAATAACTAGAATTTGCAGCGTTAGTACTTGTTCAATTAAATTTGAGTTACGTTTAAGTTTTGTTTAAACTGATATGCGAGTGTTTAAACTTTGAAACTGTGGAGAAGGTTTACTTATCCCTAGTAATTAAATGATAGTGTTTGACTATTAGTTTTATACCTTGAATATATTTGTTCTGTGTCTGGGTGTAATTTATCTAGAATATGTATGTATCTAGAAGTATAAAAGTACGTTTATAAGTTGTCTAGTACTCATAATACAAACTCGGCTAAGTTTAAGACTAGATGTCGTTGTGTAAATGCCTTGGAATTTATATTTATTTATTTTAGATAATATTTTTCACGAAAACATCAAGGTAAGAACACCTGTTTTTTAATTACAGATTTAAAAAATAAATATAATATTACATTCTATCGATTTTAATGTGTTTACTCGCTAAATGTGTGTTAAAAAGGATTTGCTCAGTAAAATATTAAAGGCACTTGAATGATAAATTGTAAGTTGTAACTGTTAGGACAACGTGCAGAATAGTGATTGTAAACTGTGAATAGTAATTACTTTATACTGCTACGACATTGAATTTATTTACGTTGTTGTGCTTTTGTTACGATGTCTTTTTTAAACCCCAAAATACAGAACCTATCATTCCACTATTCAACTAAAATTTGATTATTATCTTCCTACTATATTCGCACTCCACTACATAATGTTCTGATAAATAAATTATACCAAAGTAAATAAATAAAACCTATATATAACGTACAACTACATAATATATTCAACGAAACAGTAAACAGTTACTGTACATAAAAACACTGAAATTCAAATTTGCGAAAACAGGCCTTTAGCGCGAAAAACTAAAGCTGCCGCTCAATACAAATATTGACGATCCCGCTACAAAAATCTGCATAAAGTCACGAAATACCTACGCAGATACACGGACGGAAAATCCTTGTTTACATTGCTTGGTTGAGTGAGCGCCTTACAGAATTGTCGCCGCAATCCCCCGCAATACCAATTTGCTCGCAATGAATCGCGTCTCTATCAAATGAAACTTTGTAAGCAATATTGACTGTAGGTTCAAGCTAAAAGCTGTTCTGTCGTCATCGGAATAAGGTAGCTTTTTGAATGGACGGTCGGTTTCGATATAAAGTGATATCGCAACAGTGTTTGATACGTTGATAATAATTGTCCCTCGGATAGTCAAAGGCGCTTTTCTCATATAGGAAATAAAAACCTTTAGCCATAAAGCTTTTTCGTTTATCTGCCTGTTCCTGATTTTAATTACTTTTTAATATAGTACGGACCTTTATGACGAAAAAATTAAGACAGTTTAAGTTTAATCGAAGTAAAAAAAATGTTAGAGCCATTGATAGGTGCCTGTAAAAATTGACCGAGCAATTAGTCTTAATTGAACTACACTACAAAAGTTAACAATTTCATCAGGGCCGTCTAACTCCTGATGGTTTGACATACACTTCCAACCACAATAACGTATAATCCTTGAGATGAAACTAAAGCTACATACTTAAGCCAAACATCATCAAACGGGCTTCTTTAGAGAACAGAAATTTTACTTCAACAAATTAAACCAATCCAAATTTCAACAAATTAAACGCGGTTAGTTAATTTTTATCAACGTTTCAATGCCGAAGTCGGCCTCAGACGATCTGACCCACTAAAAGTTTTATATCTGTCTGAAAACCTTCACAAACTAGGCCAATATCTGTGTACCCAGCAACAGGTTAGAATGGAGAGAAGTGATAATACTGCCGTAGTACTGGTACCAGTGGAGATAAACTTACTTATTCCTTGTCTGATTGTTTTCGCCTGTCAAATACCCGATAAAAGAGTTCTCACTCTAGTCGTTGCGGATTACCGCCCCATAGGGATAACCCTATGGGGCGGTCTGTTCTTTTACTCTCATAAGAGAGTAAAAGAACAGAGAGTGCGTCTGTGTTTGCGTATTGATAATTAGGTATATGTTTCGCGTAGCTGGTTGGTGTTTCGAAACACAATTCGTCCGGTTTGAAATTGGTCAAGACATGATTTATTATAACTCTCTGTTCTGCACAATTATTTCAGTCGTTTTAAATGTTTTTGTTCTAAAGTTGATCATTATCGCCTAATAGTGACACGGTGTTAGATTCAGCACCGTTTTATTCGACTTTTCTATACTCCACACCCCAAACTTTGGTATAAACCTATTTATTTAAGAAGTCATGCTATTTTCTTGTAAAAGACGGAAGCCATCGATTTTAAATTCGGTTGGATTATCTTTAGCCGCTTCATGCCGGCTAATAAAGTCGTCTGGCGTAGACGTTAAGTTACAAACTACCTGCTCAATGTTTGATCTTCCGTCTTGTTTTGTTTAACTTAGCTACATATGAGATAGAAAGAGAGGGCATGATAGCTAAAATACACTAAGTTATGATGACAGTTCTTTAGTTCATCAATGTGACTATCAGGTTTTAGTCTTGGTTAGAATAGGCCTTCATTAGGGAACTAATAACGTCTATCAAAGGCTTGTAACATTATTTAAAAACTGTTTTTTTTTGACAATTTAAAGCAAAAAATCCTTTGTATAAAGATTTTGCGTCTTTGAAAACTGTCCGTTCTGCGATAATCTTATCACAGAAGCATAAATACATACAGTAGTTTAATTCAGTCGCTTCTATCTTCTATACTATAGTAAATGCCTACAGCCGCTCGGTACGTCACAGCGATAGGGCTGCCCACCTACAGCATTATAACTACATCAACTGCCACGCGTCCGTCACTGTATAACACGACGATCATGCCACGATCCGACAGCGTAGGCGTAACTCGCGTTGCACCCGTTTATATGAAGACTACACCTTGTTAATATTATACCGTGATTTTAGCCTCCGAATACTGCTTTACAAACTAGGGGTGGCCCTCACATCATTAACGTCGGTAGGTTTAGTCTATCGGACCATGCAAAGTATACCCTGCGGTTATTAGTAACATGGGCGCATCAAAAAATTATAATTCACTCAGGCGCTCATCACAGAGCAAATTGTTTGCAACGCTAATAGCCTAAAAATAATTAAGTAAAACATATTTGAAATCCATCGCGGTAATAGTTAGATAAAATTATTGAAATATATCATAAAATAATTAATTTCTGACGTTATCTCCAATAGTGAATATTTATGAAATGTTTTCACGTACCTATTTCATTTGTATGCGACAGATATTGCTCATTGTAAAATATAAGGTAAAACACAATTTCTGATATTTCAATTATTTGTTTGTAGAAAACCTTTGAGTCGAACTGGTATGCACAGAAAAACGTATCGAAAAAATATCTTTTCCTATATGAATTTTACAGACCGTCCGACAAAGTAAAAAGTGATACCTTTCAAAGGAAAGTATTTTTAGAATAACACGAATGTTATTTGCGGAACCGAAACAAAAAGGGAAACTTTGAAAACGAAATAGATTTCACGTTTTCCGCCTTCTGACTTTAATACGAAAATAAACCGTAACGTAATCAAATATTTCCGTCCTTTGAAACTCTTAACGGACGTCACAATTTGCGAAATGGTTCTAAATTAATTTCAAACGCCTGCTAAAATTGTAATAGCACGTAGTTGCATAAGAGACATTTTCTTTGTGATGTGTAAGGCTCTTACAGTTGCTGAAAGGGTATTTTATTATTATAATGCCCATTTCATTTAGAACTTTAGACTTAATACTCTTACCTTCTTGCTGTAATATTCTGAGTAGTGAATACAATAAATTATGGCGGAGTAAGTTTTGCAACGAAACAATATTATTAAGTTTCCGAGCGACGACTTTTCTTGTCGAAAATGCATATTTTAATGATTCCCTGTTTACGTTTAAAATTGTCTCTATGTTTGAAAACAAAATACTAAGTGTTTTTTAATAGAAACTCACATTCTCTTTTAAAACTTTATTTTTTATTTATAAGGCCACGTTCATGCCGTGTTTACTCAGCCGTCAAATGTGATAGATAAACTTCTTTTTTATCGCCATTAACAATATTTACATACTCGAACATAACACCTACTTCCAAGTAGACAGGACTCGCAGTCGGTAGCTACCGATATATTTAATGCGCTTACAGTGCGCGTACATAGCTATAATTTGAATCTAATTTATAAACCATACAAATTACGTTCGTTTGACATATTATATGAAGATTTGCTCCAGTATTGCCAAGTACTAGTAGTAGAGACTTACATTTTCTATGAATTAAATATCAAAATGTGATATATTCTTTTAACTGTTTTACCTTGTGAAGAATGTGCTCCAGTATAGTACATACCAATATACTTATATCCTAAAATGTCAAAAGCTATGCGCGAACAGTGAAGCGGTTAATATGTGTCAATTAGTACTTTCTTGTGAGTTTCAAGTTAATATTATTTTGAATCTAGGTTACTTCAAAGATCAACTATTTTGTGATTTACAATATTTGAGATTCGAGGGAAGATCCTACTAATATTATAAAAAAATACAGATATCTTATATATCACCTCCACGAGTTCCTGAGAAAAAGAGTTTTCAAATTTTGACAGACCAACGGACAATAAAGTGATCCTATAAGTGGTTTTTCCTTTCAAGGTAATCTATTCCTTTCAATCCAGATACTTACTTTACAGTTATAAGAACTTTAATATCCGGTTGGCTTCTTTATAAAGTTGTTTTAGACTAGAAACTTCACAACAACTTTGAAACACTTTCAAAGTGCCCGAAGACGATCGAACTAGTTTGATCTTGAAGGATTGAAAGGTTCATCAAATATTCACTTGTGTGGCTCATTGTACATACACTAGATTGCATTGAATTATGTAATTCTTTTATTTATAGGTAGCTTAATGGTATGTTGCAAGTGTAAATGTCGGATGTAGTTGTAAAAACTTTACCTTCGTCAGACGCAGTCAATTAAAAAGTAGATAGTGTATGTGTTAACCCAGAGTATCAACAAACGCCATTCAAAACTTGATAAAAAATGCTCAAGCTTCAAATTGAGAATACCCGATTGTCATTTTTTTTACTATTTTTCTTTTACCTATTATTTATGGTTTCTACTGTTTAAACCTATGCTGAACTTCCACAAATATTTTAAAGGCGTTCTTAAGCTTTTGTGGCATTAACGAATTCTAATTTTTAACATTTTCCTATAAATAAACAGAATTTACCATTATCATACGAATATATGGTAATTTTAATACTTTGTGACACATTTAATAACAATTTCCAACTAAAAAGGATTTTGCTGAGCAACACATGTTTAATGAGAATTTCCAACTAAAAAGGTTTTTGTTGAAATATAGTCCTTTTCAATAAAAAGGATTTTCATCACGAATTCCGATTCTATAATTCCGTAATGTTTTCACAGGAAATATCGGAAGCTTTATAGAATTTACCTATCTGTCTATCCGTATGTCACAGTTGATTTATTCTGAGCCTATATAGTAGGAACTCAGTATTTGTGTACTGCTTTTAGATAGATTCACAGAAATACAAATACCGCGTTTATTCTGTTATAAAATCAAAATGAATATTACGTCATAATAATGATTGAAATATACACTTGGTAGATGCCTCATCACATTTTAGATAAACGTTCACAACAAGGCCTCTGCATGTTAGACCTGTGTCCCGAGAATTTAAATATTTTTCGAATAAATCCTACTAATATTAGAAACGCAAAAATTTTGTAATTATAAATGGATAGATGGATGTTTGTTACTCTTTCACGCTCAAACGGCTGGAGCTATTTTTAAGAAATTTAGAATGGACTATGGAGTTAGCTGATATTCTTGTGTAACACATTACTCTACATACATATACGCTACTATTTAACTGACTGTAGGGGATGGAGGGTGGGGTGACATTTGGACAGGCAAAGTCGCGTGCAACAGCTAGTCAATAATAAATCTGTATGTATCGTATATATGTACTGATATAACCCCAGACCGTGCATTATAAGCTTGACCGCTACGTGCACCAATCTGTCCAATGCACTGTCTACCCCAAATCCGTTAATTGAACGACTATAGCTTCACATCTTAACACTTACATGTATGTATGTATGTACATTGTATGCAAGCTTCTGAGTAATTCAATGTTAGGGTCAATATACACGAGGCGACGCAAGTCTTGCAACCGACGACCGACCGAGAGCGAAAGCATAGGAAACCGTGAAGGGTGGGCGATGGGGTGCTGTCTATTGTAAGTTTTGACGTTCAAAAAGTGTTACATTGTAGCCTAATTTAAATAAACGAATTTTGATTTGATTTGACGCGACGACTTAAGTTTGATAGTGTGACTGGCATTCACACTATAGGCAGCTTAGAGAATCGACTACAGAGGGCCAGCAAAAGAAGTTATCAAAATCACATTTTTAAGACAACTGTAGGATCCTATAATTGGCGACATCTAGCGGACAAAATCAGAGTCATGAAAGAGTCACGATCCTCAGTTATGACGGATACGACTAAGAAAAGAGGAGAGAAAGGACCTACTCAATCAAGTTCAATGAGTTACTATAATGCATAATTAATGAAATGGGTTTAAAAGTAGCTTGAAGTACAGCTACTCTTTCCAGTACACAAAAATTTGTGTGAAGTTACTTCACACTAGTTTTTGTTATGTATGTTTTGTTAAGTATTTTAGTTTACACTAATTTTTATTAGTGAAAATGACTGTCTCTTTGTTCTCCATATTAACAGGACTTGTGTCGCTTACCGTACAAAGGGCCTATCTATAGGTTGTGTAGGGGATTAACTATAAGCTATTAGGGCGTCAATATTGGACGCTGTCATAAGTGCATGGTCTTGACTTATGGGGATTGGAACTCTCTATGTGTAGTTAAGCAAATGTATGTATTTAACTGTAGCATCGTCAGTTATGTAAAACACAAGTGCGTTCGAGATAATTAATTAAAACAAGAAATAATTATCGTGTCACGGTATACGTAATTGAATTTCTCCGAAACGGCTCGATCGATTTTCGTGATATTTTAAAACTAGGCATCGGTTTGTTTGAATCCCCAATTTGTTTATTTGCATATGTAGACGCCGGTGACAGTTTGTCTCATATCATTGACCAATATTTATAAAATTATGTGTTTGAATTCAGTACCTATCTAACAATCGGCCTTCATACATTTTTTTATACCCATATGTTTGTCGCGTACAACGTCGATAATGGTGTATCACACATATAAACCTTCCTCTTAAATTAAGACATCAATTAAAAAAAAACGCAGTGAAATCCTTTGCGCCTGTCTGTCCTTATATATGCAACCTTTAAAACTTAAAGATTGGATAGGTACCTACATATTGCGGCAAGCAAATTTGTTTTATGCTATCTATTCTATTGACGTCTTATAATTCCAGTTTTTTGCTATTATAATCCTACTCAAAGCATACATACGTATTCAAAGTACCTCAAAAATTGGACGAAAGGTTAGTTTTTTTTTCAACTGCCCACACTAACGACCAATTTCCAACTCCTATTTCACCAAAAACTGAAATTGGTATCGACGAGTGTAGCTAAACAAAACACTGTATACATGATATCAAAGGATTTACATCCCTATATAAGCATTCACCATCATTGTTAGGGTTCCGTACCCAAAGGGTAAAACGGGAGCCTATAACTAAGTCGCCACTATCGTCGTCTGTCTGTCTGTCTGTCTCCACTGTATCTCATAAACCGTGATAGTTAGAAAGCTGAAATTTTCACAAATGATGTATTGCGGTTGCCGCTTTAATAACAAATACAAAAATAAAAAATATGAGGGTCCCATAAAAGAAACATGTATTTTCGTATTTTTTTGCTCAATATTAAAAACGGTAACGTAAACGTTTTCAATTTCAACTCGCACTTGGCCGGTTTTTTCCTCTTTACGAGATAGTTAGCAAAGATCTTTAAAACGAATCAAAGTGTGCCAGCTGATACATTTGAATACTCGACACAGTATAGTCAAAGCTTCGATTTAACTGCACAGAGCTATTACAAAAAACTGGATAGAATTGGACGAGGTTTCATCGTTTCGTTATAGAGATCCTGGAGCCAATTTTGAGTGAAGATAGACCTTAAGGGTGTGGAAAATGATTTGAATTGGAAAAAGAGAAGAATAGTCACTTGAAAGGTGTAGGATAGATTCGTTTTTGTCAAATTTTGACTTGTCAGTTCAAATACCTTAGAACGATATGATATAGCGCTAATTCAAAAATATTCTAACATTGCATTTTTTATTTCAAGTCAACCTTCTAAAGCACTACCGTTAGAAATTACTGACTCTGATTGCGCGCTTCCAAAAAGTCGTTCTTATAAAGAGGAACGGACTAAAAACTCCATAAGTTATCTACTCTCTAATAATAGGGAATACAAATACTAACGTCAGTTCGACAGTATTATATGTATTACTAATGTAATTACGTCAATCCTCTTTTATTCCGAAGTTCCTAATACTATTGTTTTGTTAGCATCTATACACGCCAGACAATGCCTGGCTAATAAGCGTCATGGTTCCCCATACGCCCCTATTGTGTAGAATACGCAGCCGGATTACAATAAGTAACACTACACCTTGTCTGAAAGCTCCTAATTCTAGGACAAGCATTGAAATATGTTATTTTGACAGCAAATCGCCTAACTACCTATAATAATATACTATACAGTATTAGAGATTCACATTAACGGGCGCAACAAGAGTTATGCCAACGCTATCGCATCGTGGCATGACTGAGGCATGGACAGTGTGTTGCTGACGTAATTCAAATGATGTTGATAAGCAGCCCTATCGCTGTTACTTTTTAGGGTTCCGTACCCAAAGGGTAAAACGGAACCCTATTACTAAGACTCCGCTGTCTGTCTGTCTGTCTCCAGGCTGTATCTCATAAACCGTGATAGCTAGAAAGCTGAAATTTTCACAAATGATGTATTCCCATTACCGCAATAACAACAAATAGGTACTAAAAATTTTAAAAAGAAATGTTAGGGGAGCGTCCAAAAAAAAATAAACGAGCTTTTTTGTTTTTTTTTTTGCTCTATATTAAAAACAGTAACAGGTAGACGCTTCAAACTTTCGCTGTGATAAGTAGATGATAGTACGGAACCCTTCGTGCGCAAATCAGACTCGCACTTGGCCGGTTTTTCAGGCATTTGTTTTTCAGAAACGGCCAAGTTAAACTTCTGTATGTATTTAAACTGTGCTACTACTCCCCTACGTTCGGTGCGTGATGTTTGCAACGCATGCTACTTACCCATCAGACGCAGACGTTGCACGGAGGTTTAAGTTACAGTAACTTTTTGACACTACTCACTTCCTCCCTCTAGGAGGTGGGTTTTCACGAATAATACCTGGCCTTAGGCTAAAGAAGGTGCTTATTACAAAGTTGTACTGGCGAAGGAAAGTGCAAAATATAGAGCCATTGTTAACCGTAGGCAGTATTGTCAGATATCTCTTACATCAAAATAATAAGGAATTCGGAGGGCTTTTTAAACACATTAAAAAACTTTAAATGTATGTAGATGACATTCGTTACTGACAAGTGATGTTAAATACATTGGAGTGATTCGTCAGAGTTAGTGCTCGGGTAGATACGGCTTATCTACAGGATTTCTACGACAACCTACTTTCCTATATTCCAGATAAATCTTCAGATCAAATTAGATCAACACATTTACGTCAAAACTCTTTTCTGGAATATTTCTTTTGACACCATTGTTAGCTCTTACAAAGGGTTCCTTTGATCACTATTGTTTAGATCATAGGTTAATGGATTAGTAATACTACACCTGACCTGACGCGTTACTTAGAAACAAAAGACAAAAGGTGACAATAGGTGACCTATTTGTTATCATGTGAGTAAAGGACCTATAACAGGAGCCTTGGGTGACACTTAGAGTTTGCGTCAACAAGATATCGGGGCCAATAAGTCTTAGTATTGTATATAGACCGGTACCTATACAGTATGACTTCTTCATAATATAAATAATATAAACGGGAGCAACGTGAGTATTCTACTTTCAGATCGTGGCATGCGCACTGCTTGCAACAGTCGCTAATATATCCCAGTGACGAATAAACGGTGTCGGTTATAGCAAAAATAGACCTGTCGCTGTCAGTTCAAAAAATAGCCTGAATCCAAACCAGTTTACATTGAAATTGCTTCAGCCATTTTAATAGAGCAGCAAACATCCATCCAGTATATTTAATAGACTTGTAAATTAAGTGAGGAAATAAACATTTTCATAACAACAGCTTCAGAAAAAACGTTTTTTAGAAATCCATTCAATTATTTTCTAATACGATTAGAAATAAAAGTTCAAGGAGGTTCCACAATTTCTCTTATTATATTTGAAACCTCCGACATATTGCCAGTTATTAGTTGCTAAGGACAGGTCCTAATACTTTTAAAGTAATAACCTTTCGACACAGGTAAGTGACGTTTTAAAATGTCCATCTATTTCTACACTAGCTGTTGCCCGCGACTTTACCCGCGCGAATGTTGGTTGTAGCCGTAAAAACATTACCCACTTCTAACCTTTTCTGGCATTACCCAATTTTTCTACTTTTATAACTTTCTAACAGCTATCCTTATATTTTAGTCAATACACTAGAACCACTCTATACATTGATAAAAACAACATGGAAATTGGATGAGTACTTTTGAGTTTATCGCAAACGGACAGACAGACTCGGCGGCAGACTTTGTTTTACATTTGGTAATTATTAAAACATTTTGCTATGCATCTGCTGTGCATCCAGCAAATCACAGTGCTTGGCGAAGAACCTAATCTTTTTTCGATGATTAAAAATATCCTGTGGGTACGGAACCCTGAAAATATTTTTTGCTTAGTTATAGTTACTATACTATAGTACCTACTACTCAATTAAACATAATTTAGTACAATGTCCGTCAGAAACTGTTTCTGTCACACATTGTATATTACGTTAAATTCAGTTGAAATTTAATCATAATATTATTACTAAGTAATCAAGGACTTCGACGAATCACGATTAATTATAAAAGCCGATTTTCAACGCATACATTGCCGGTGATGTTATATCATTGAAAATACATAAACAGCGCAGCCCCGCAATGTATAACAACTTGCTCGAAATTCCCCGAAACCGTTTAAATGAGGCTTAATAATGCTGAACTGCTTTAGTAGTTACACTAGCCCTGTCCCGTGGTTACACCTGTGTTTCCTCTTCGCTTCTAATCCTGTTGGTTCCCCTCAACACAGAATTTGTGCTCGAAACGTGAAACTCATGTTCCGCGAAATGATAATTATTCGCTTTTAACAAGAACTTGCCACTAAAATCCATGTAAGTTCATTTGAAAATAACTGGAGTATCTACAGAGTTATGGAATTTATGTTAGGTTCGAATACGTGAAACTTGTGTTCGAAAACTATTTAAATAATTATAAAAGCTCAAACACGAATATTAACAGTTTCTGAACTCGTATAAGCTACTGTTAATAAATAATAGATAATTTGGAGCTAAAAGTTAATCTGATCTATCGTAATTTACACCCTAAAAATACAATCTCAATTATCGATTTTATCCAACCATAACTTTAATAAAATGCTTGTTATACCTACCTTTATGATTTACTTGACCAAAATTTTAATAAAGCATTTTACTAGCTATAATATTTACTTCAAAATTCCATCAAAAATATATTTACCTATAATGGTCCGGACACTCAAAATTTTTTTTTTTCAGTCACGAAAAATTAGGGAAATATAATTTCTCACATAATACGTCATTAATATCAAAAGTACAGCAATCCCGTCATTATTATTACAAAAATAACTCTGCCGAGAGCTTATTTCAATTATACCTGTTTTTTATATATTCCCGATTTGATATTATTATGTTTATAGGAATAATATGTTATCACCCGGCTAACAAGGACACGTATTTTCAAACAATATTGAATTTAATCTCCTTTAATTGAGGAAACACAACCCAAAGGACCCAAAGGTATACCGTTCTCTTTTGTCTAATAATGTATCTTGCGTAGGTATGCTTACAATTTAGTATTTTTCTAAAACTAATACTTTTCAACTTAAAAGTGACATTGTCATCACGCACCGATTTTCTATCTCATGTACCTACGTATTACAAAGTAATTATCACTTGCTAAAAACGGTAAAGAGATAAGCAAAAGCACGATAATTTTTAAAGGGTGTTGGTTGACGTCTGAAACCTACTAACGGACGATTTTAACTCTGACATCAGATTTTACATCTAATGTACCAAAAGAAGAAACATAAAATATTTTTAATCATTACACAAATTATTAGTAGTAAAAACGTCTTCCGTTTATTTTTTAAAGTCATCTATTGTCAAAAAAAACGCCAAACTCGAGACAAATCGTTTTTTACAAAAAAAAACTACAATAAAATGTTATGTTCCTGAAACCTTTCCCTACCTCGCATTATATTTAAGGGATGTTTAGGAAGAAAACTATGTGAAAATTTGTAAAATGACAGTTTCGTATAACTTGATTCCCTCAAATTACTATACAACGGCAATATTACACGAATCTATTAATTAAAACAATTGAAAACGCACAAATATCAATACCTTTTCTTCAAAATCTTTAAACATTAATATAATACTACGTTTTTATACACAATATAACTCAGAATACTCGATCAATATTATAAATTATGCATTTACTTTAATTTTGACTCCAAACTACCATCAACATATTATTTTATTTTACGGATATTTAACTTAATTTCTACTAAAAAAGAAACCATTGAAAACCCTTAAGAAAAAGTTACTCATCTACGGAAACCTTCGAAACACTTTTGTAAAATATGTTATTATACGTAATACCTCGTTAATATGAAAAATAAAGTAATCACGCCACTTGTATTACGAAAATAAGTCCGTCAAGTAGTATTAACCTTATTATTTTACGGAAATCTTGATCTCTGATGTATTCACGATTCGATAAGTTTATAGGAATAATTTTATTATTACCAGACTACCAAGAAAAGATATTTTAAAACATAATTTATCGAAAACTATCAATTTTTGATATCAAACTGTAAAATTACAATATTTAAAATCTTTACTTTTCTTCAAACTGTTTTACAATGGCACTTATGTCTGATAACTATTAAAATAGTCTAAAAAGCTCAAATATCAATTCCTTCAAACTAACAACATTAATATATTACTTTTTAAACACAACGGCAATCTGAAAACTAGATCAATATTATAATTACATATTTACTTTAATTCTAACTCCAAACTTTCCTCATAATATTTTTTTATTATACGAATACTTAAAATTAACTTCTACTTAAACAGAAACCATTGAAAATATTTAAGAAAAAGTTACTTATCTACGGAAACCTTGGAAAACCTTTTGAAAAATATTATTAATATTACGAAAATAAGTCCGTTAAGTAGTATTAACCTTATTATTTTACGAAGACTTAATCTCTGATATATTTCCAATTCAATTTGTTTATAGGAATAAATATATTATTACCCGACTACCAAGAAAAGATATTTTGAAACACGATTTATCGAAAACTATCAATTTTTGATCTCAAAGTAACTATTTTGCCACGTATTCAATATTTTTTGGAAGAAAATTATGTGGAAACTGTAAAATGTAATTTTTTAAATCTTTATATTTCCTCAAACTGTTTAACAACGACGCTTATGTCCGATAGCTATTAAAATAGTCTAAAAATCTCAAAACATCGATTTAACCTAACTTTAAACTTGTATAAAATACTTTTTATACCCAATTTAAATCAGAATACTTGGTCAAACGCATTTAATTGTACCTTAAACACCGAAATTCCATCAAAAATATATTTATAATAGCCCGGACACTTAATGTACTTCTACAATCACGGAAAACTTTCGAAAAAATATATTTTTCGACTTAATGCGTCATCAATATTAAAAATACAGTGATTACGTCATTATTGTTACTGAAATAACTCTGCCGATTGATTTCATCGCGATCTCAACACACATTTAATATCAATATCAAAATCTATCTGATATGCCGATAAAAATAAAGATATTACTCCAAAACCAACGAAAAGATAGGTTTTAAACAAGAATTATTTCAAACGAACAATTTTTCACGTTAATTTTCGCTTTTTACCAAAAAATGCTAAGAGTAACCGACTTCCGTAATTTTTAAATTTCGTTAACGGTCTTAAATATTTAACGCGGGATAAACAGATTTTTCACTAAGATAACAATTACGGCAAACTATGAATTTTCGTATTTTTTTAATCTTTTCAAATGTTTTACAACGGTCTTTATACCCGAGAACTATTAAAACAATTTACAAATCTCAAATTTCGAGTTTATCAAAGTTTGACTTTTACTAAAACACTTTTTCCACACAATTTATCTTCGAATAATTAGTCAAATTTATAATTACGCTTTTAATTTTTTTAAACTTCAAAAATAACGAAGTTAGTATTTTTTTTCGACGCACACAGTTTGCCGTCGGGCGGCGATCTTAACAATAATGTATAAAGTGCTCAAAATAACACAAAACCAACTTCAATAAATAAAATAAACATAAAATAAAACACAAAATAATAAAACAAAGCTTTATTTAACAAAAAAAGTAACAAATAAAATAAATTAACACAAAAAAAGAACAAAAAAATAAATAAAAATTCGACAAAAAAAATGTGACAATTTATTTGAACAATTCTTACCTTTCCGATGTCTCGGAGTAATAAATTTCACAGCCATCTCGACGCACGTAGTAGTGAACGGTCAACGCGCGTGGGGCCGTCATTAACCCTATAACGCTGATACGCGACTGAACAAGCGGCACAGGTGAAGAGCTTGTATGCAGGCCGACGGTGCATATAGGTCCGAGCGTTCGATTCGGCCCTTCACGAGAATATTACGATATTTTGTACATTCAATTAATTGATTGTATTTATTGCTGATTGAATAAATATTGTGTTCTATTTATTTTTTATTAAATTTTATTGACTAATAATTTGGATGATGTTTTTATTTTTGTTAAATTGTATATTGTGTTTTATTTATGTATTCAATTTAATTGATAATTCTTAGTTAATTGAAAACGATTATTGATTTGAAATAAATATTTCAATTAATTTAACAGATTTATTTCCTGTTTATTATGTTGTACTATTTCGAAACGAAGTGAACTTTGAACTTTTATAAAAGAGAAAGCTTTCCAACTCTTAAGTACTTCTTTCAAAGTTTCAAGACTTTCGAAAGAAATATTTATATTTCAGAAGTGGGTGTTGTTTCTTTTTATATTAATTGCTCAACCACCGAAGTTTTGTGGCTTCACCTGACTGGCGTCATTACTTAGGTAAGTAAAATGTTGTGAAATTATAAAAGTCTATTTTCGACAACCAGTCTGTGACGTGGGACTTTTATTTCGAATACGATGTTAATTGCAAAGATTTGCGCAACCAAACCAACTTTTTGATATTATTGTATAGACTTTGGTACCAATGTATTTATAATACCATTCCGTAAACATCTTTCTGTCTGGAAAAGCCCAACTCATAATGATATGGAAAACGCCCTCGGAAAATGAAAAAATGGCTTCAAATACATATTCTTTCTTATTGCAAAACCAATGCAGCCATTAGCCAGTGTCAGTTGCAATGAGATGAAGATTCTAATGATAACATTGTAATTATCAGGTATTCAGAAAGAACAGTGGAATAGACGTACCACACACATGCATTAATGAACATTGGATATTTATGTGATACTCTTTTTATAAGGCGTCGAGGAAAAACTAAACATTTTTTAAAGGATGTTTGACGAAAGAATAATCAACTTTCAGACAGTGAAAAAAACAGTTGAACATATATTTTGTTTTATCGTGTAAATAAAATATGAAGACGAAACAGTGAGTTGAAATCTTGTGTGACAGATCTCAGTATACTTTTTACTGACAAGTGATGTGTCTAGCCCCCTTTTGTGTACATTTTACCATTTTTAATGCGCTATATCCTCGTATTTTGATATTGATTCGACATAAAAATACTTCTCCGGTATTTTATTGAAATCTATCTTACGGACTAATTGTTTTTTAAACGGTTTTATTTAGCTCACCCCGTTTGTTTTATTCTTCTTGGGTCAAATTTAGTAATTCAAATTTCACCCTCTTCCTGTCAACCGATTAATCTGAAATTTTGTGTACACTTTGGATTTTGGTGACAATACAATTATGTTTATTCATTATCATTATAAATTCAAGATGGCCGCCGCTACAAAATGGCGGATAATTTAGGTTTTATTAATCCCATCAATATGGGTATCAAATGAAAGGGCTCAACAAGCAGAATACAATATACTATAAAAAAATTAAATCTAAGGTGGCGGCCGCTACAAAATGGCGGATAACGTAGGTTTTATCAATCCCATCAATATGGGTATCAAATGAAAGGTCTCAACAAGTAGAATACAATTATCTATGCAAAATTGAAATCTAAGATGGCCACCGCTACCAAATGGCTGATAACATTTTTTTTTAGTAGAGTAAGATCATTGCAGGGACTAATAAACTAACGGGCAAGAAACCTTGCAATAATGAAGCACTAAATGAATTAAACAGAATGCGAAATAAAAACTAAAAACTAGAAAATAAAAATAGGTAAAAAAACTTTTTAAGTTAAACGGTTTTATGTGAAACATACATTGCAATGTTTAAGATAAATGTACTAAAAACCAAAAAATAGACTAGATTAAAATAAAACCGTGGGGCACGTCAATTGTCTACAAATTATCGACTTAATGTGCGATAGAAGAATCGTTTAATTCGTCGTTAGGCAGTTGGCAGACGGTGAGGAAATTACTTACTTACTATTTTCTTGCTCATGGATATTCCAATACATTTACGTGCCCCACGGTTTTGTTTTAGTCTAGTCTATGCATATGTTTATAATTCCCACGACTGTATCTATTTTATTATTTTTTGGTTTTTAGTACATTTATCTTAAACATTGCAATGTATGTTTCACATAAAACCGTTTAACTTAAAAAGTTTTTTTACCTATTTTTATTTGTTCAAAGCTCTTTATAAATTCAATCTTGCAAGCTTAATTAGAAGCTCTTCTTGACATTCAATTGAGATGAAATGTGGCGCTACTTAATTTTATTATTTTAAATACTGTGTTATAGTAACAGAAATGTATCATTGATCGATGAATTAAAAACTGCTTTGTAATACTGTATTCTTGCGACGAAAAGTGTTTGGTTTTAACACGAATTTTACTTATTATTTTACTCGTTTGAATTAAACTATACCTAGTTCATCTTTTATCACGGGCCGAAACCGAAACTAATACCGTCACAACAATATATGGAAAACCATCACTTTTGTAGTTCTAAAAGGATCATTTGGCACGGACCAAAATTGAAACCAATACCGTCATATTTATGTAAAACCATCACTTTCATTCACATTTGAGTAGATTCTTGTTACGAATACGCACTAGCACTCATTTTAATTAACATCATCTACCAGAAATTCCTTGTAACTCTATATATAACAATACAATGTTGTAGTAATATCAAGCTAGCCTGATATTGACAGGAGATGGTATAGGAACTCTATGGTCGGACCATACGACGCAATCCCAGCGTATGTGAGCTTGTTTGATTTGTCTTCGGCAGTATATTGAATCTTGTTCTAACTATTGGATTCTGATAGTGAATGTCATTGTCTTATGTTGACTCAATACTCGATAACTTTATTGCGTCCCATGTATAGACAAGGTTGGTGTGTAAAATTAAGAAGCTAAGGACCTTGTCAGGCACAGCTAGTTAGTTTTAAGAGAAAGGATTAAGTTAGGGTTACAAGTATTTGATGTGTGAAATTAAGAAACAATTATGGACCATGTCGGGCACAACAAGTTAGTTTTAAGAGGGAAGATTAAGTTAGATTTACAAGTATTAAATTTGGAATCACTTTGTGTTGACTGGCCTGTTGTTCTAGTGGTTAGTGGTCCTGACTGTTATACCGGAGGTCGAGGGTTCGATTCCCACCCAGGATAAGTGTTTATGTGATGAGCGCGATCAATTATTATTGTTCTGTGTCTGGATGTAATTTATCTAAAATATGTATGTATCTCAAAGTTTATAAGTATGTTTATCAGTTATCTAGTACTCATAACACAAGTTACTCTCGTATACTTAATTTGAGACATTGGTTGAACGTTGTTGAAAATTTATTATTTATATTTATTTATTTTGCATAGATCATATTATATGGTGAGGAATTAATTTCTCTCTATATGACGAGGCGTATGCCCAGCAATGGGATATTAATATAGGACATCTGATACATCAGTAAGACAAGATAGATTAATATTAGCTCAAACTAAGTCAAACAAGTGTCATATACAAATTATATTCTCCATGTTCATACAGGAGAAAGAGACAGATATACACATAAGAGCAAGACAGCGACATCCATATCAATTTATGCAACAGGCAATATTTGCTTCGAATTAAATCCAAGACGCATACAGTGGCATTTGAATTGAATTTAGACTTTGTTACAAGGGATTAAGACTTACAATTGTTTCTTGTTAATCATGTGCTGCGAACCAAACTAAGGGCTGATCTCAAGTAAACTCAGACAGTCGCAACGTTTGATTTAGATATGAATAGAACAAATAAGTAAAGGGAAGAGCTAACACAGTTAAAGTACTGAAACCAGTGTCGCTAAACTAAATTATACGTTTCGATACACAAAAGGAAAACATTTCTAATACATTTTCTAAACTAACTGCGAACTACACGAAAATACGCGGGACTTAGCTAGTTAATAACCAAAAAGTTTAAGAAAACTCTATACAAAATCTTGTTACAAGATTTGTACGACCTCGATACAGATAGGTTTATTTCGAAAAAGTTCTTAAGCGTTCGTATAGCCGAATGGCAAACGTCTTCACGCCAATTACGCGCGTCTCGAGTTCGATCCCCGCACTCAATAAGCTGTTTTTGTGATTCGCAAAATCTTGTTTCCATTCTGGATATCTTTGAGTAAACGAATTTGATATTTAGAAGATTGCCATTTAAGTAATAAGATTTATTTAAGTGGAGTTAAATCGACCAATTGATAATATTGAGTATACAAGATAAAGTGTCTTTGATATTTGACATCCGTTCACGTTCATAGATTAACAGACTTTAAGGACGCATTTAAGATAAGTCGTCGTTGAAAAACTTGTATAGCCTGTGGTACAAAGCGAAAACAGGGAAAAAGCTTGGTAACTAACAAGTATGTGTAAGTGTCACCAGAAAAGTAACGACCGAACTGTTTGTGGAGCCCATTTAAGATAATTCCAGAACATTGACAAATAAGTATAGAAAAAAAACTAGCTGTTGGCCAACTTAGTTTGCGAAAAAAAAATAGGGATGAAAATTAGATGTTTGCCGATTCTCAGACCTACTGAATATGTATAATAAAAATAAAAGGCGGTAAAGCCGTTTCGGAGGAGTACGGTTACGGTAACTAACATTGTGATACGGAAATTTTATATAAATAAGAATTAGCACACAATTGAAATGAAATTAGGTACTCGTTAGTTAAACCAGCGTAAAATCCGTGAAATCCTGACAAATATTTCAAACCTGCAACCACCAAACATGCAGGATTCACAGCTATTTTAGATTGAATTTGAACATTAAACATACACAATATCAAACTAGAAACGCGTCATGAACAGTTAAAACCACGTAACCAACGTAAATGATTGCCTATACTCCGTAAATTGATAAATACTATGAAATCGTTTAACCACTAAACCGACTTTGTTATTACCTGCTGTAATTATAGCAAGCTAGATAAATTGTGTTGGGAGCGTAATAATGTAATCTGCGAATTATGTGCAATGTGTGGATAACTGACTGATGTTCGTTGTGTAGTGAATATTGTATTTGTAGAACAAATGCTTGTTACAAATCTGGGGGTTTTTGTAACTGTGATTTTAATGTTTGTGGTACTTCGAGGCAAGGAATAAAGAATTCATCATAGCAGTATCTTTAAATATGTTTGGTTACTTTGTAATAAAAATAATAATTAAACAAGATTGAAATCTAAGTCTATTTCAGGGCGTTACCAAAGTACTATGTTTCCCTCAGCGATTGTGTAGAATAAGTGATATTGAAATGCAAATAATTTTCAAACACTCAACCTACCATTTATTTTCAAGACATCAATGTATCTAAAAGTAAATTTCTTTATAAAATTCTTCGCTACATTTGTTTTGTCTGCACTGACGGTGTAATTACTAGCAGAGCTTTGAGCTTATTAATATTTTCCTAAAAAGGAGTACATAACATAACAAGCAGATAATTAAAAAATAAAACTCTACGGTTCTCCTCTCTAGGGAAAATTGCCTCAATTAGCTTGTGCACGCATTTTTTGCATAATTAATAAGAGTCGCTGCCTCTTGCAACGATGTATGAAAATTGCGTTCAAAGGGTGTAGTGGAAAGAGGAAACTCACATTAAATCATAGGAGAGCCCTTAATTGAAAAAACATACTTTTAATTTGGTTGAGCTTGCTGAAGATCATATTAATATTACTTAAATGAGAAGAAATCAATCGGTCTTCTCCGGCACTTTCAAAACGTTACTGACTAGTTGCGCGGTACCAAAAATGTCATTCTTATAGAAAAAAACCGGCAAGAAATTCCATAAATTTTACAGGGACATTAGTTATTAATTTTGAAAATTGTAGAGGAAAACACTGCGCGGGAGTTGTGTAATGAATTGCTAAGCATTGCCACGCACCGACCAAAATTAAATGTGGGAGAATTTACACCGCGGTTCAGGTTTAGTCAGTAAGACTCTGATACTACTCACTTCCTCTCCCAAAGAGGTGAGGGTCCATGAGGATTCCCACGCCTAAAAAAAATAAAAAAGGTACTAGACTTCTCAAAAAAAATGTAACGTATACCTACCGTATACGTTACATTTTTTTTTGAGAAGTTCTTTTAATAGATACCTATGAATACAAATTTTGATATACAATAAATTTTCAACAAGAGCTCAACTTATTGTGGTTTGAACCTATTAAAAAACCACTGTAGCAAATATTACAATAAAAAACTAGTTTTAAGAATGCTAAGCATAGTTTGAAACTTCACAAAGAAAACCTTTCACTTAAGTAGTTGATTTGTTGTTTTGTTCCTATCAGAAGTTTCTTTAAAAACACCGACTGTTGTTTAAAGAGTGTTTCAACCGGAATTGGTTGAAACCTTTTTTTAAACTTTGAAATCATTTATTATTTACAGAATGCAGTTCACACGCGATGTACAGTCAGCAAATACAATTACGGCTACACATTTTGGATAAAAAGTATTTTTAAGAGCGGGTCTTATTTTCAAAAGAAAGAGAAGAGAAGAGTTAATTGTTTGAATTTTTACTGGGTTTATTATAAATTTGTTACCAGTAGATTAAAATTGATAAAAACGCACCCAAAGTAGCAGTGTTTACAGAAAGAAACGGTATCACTAAATAGTATAAAACAAGTCGCTTCTGAATGTCCATCGCTATCCATGCTTGCCGTGATCCTT
Source organism: Chrysodeixis includens (assembly GCA_941860345.1). NCBI lineage: Eukaryota > Metazoa > Arthropoda > Insecta > Lepidoptera > Noctuidae > Chrysodeixis > Chrysodeixis includens. Next base: position 1,214,896 of record OW796090.1, on the reverse strand, counting down.
TAAAATTGCTCAATACGGGATATGTCTAATAGATGAATGTTTCAAGAGAAAGGTTTATTTGTATAATACATACATCACTCATGCGAAGCTGGGATGGGTTGTTAACTTAAAATATGATCGACTTTTGTTTGAACATTGTATCAGTCTTTTTTCCTCTAAAACTTTAAACCACAGCTTATTTTGCCGCCTATACTGTCACTCTTGATCTAGCCGGTAAACTCGAACGTTAAAGTTTGAAACTTACTGACTGAATTGCGGTTGTCTATTTTAAGACTTAAAAATGTTCGAAATTCGTTAAATATTCCACTAGCCGCGTGTTCGGTTCTCACATAGGTCAGAACATCGCGTGTGTTTCAAATGTCAGGTCTAAGTATAGATGGGATTTTGTTTATGAATAGAAAATTACTGTCTGATATCGGCACGACAAAAACTGCATGGCGATAAGTCAAGACTTTTGGACTCACCCACTGTTGTATTTAGGCTCCTTTTTATCCGACTGCAAAGAATGGGTTATGTGTTTCACGCGTATCTTGCATGTATGTTATTAAACTTTTATCTTGTTACAGCTTTTTCAGTTGATTTTCTATTAAGTACAGTTGTTGTTTTTTTGGCAGGTGATTTTTTTTATTTCTCCTACTTTTCTCTGTATTGGTGGCCCCTCATCCTCTGCCTCTAGCAAACCTAACTATAGTATCAAACCAACGCTCTTTCGGTCGTCCCTGATCTCGGCGGCCGGTGGAGTCCTTGGCCACCATTTGGTCACGTTTCGGCTCAGTCGGCCATCTTGCCCAACTCTATGGACACGTCAAGTAAGACAACAGAACAGTGTAGTCTCAAATAAGAGCTTCTTGTGATAAAAAGACATTTTCAACAAAGAAAACATTACATTGAAATCGTTAGATCTGTGCTTCAATCTTATGAAATAAGTAGGTATTGGAAATGAAAAGTAAGAAATCTTTTCGTAAAACCTTTTTAAACGAGGCAACGACATATCTCCGGTACTCGTCATCTGTCGTTCACGATATGAACCTCTGAGGGTGTACCGATAGTCGCGAGGAGGCTACAGGCAGAGAGTATTGAAGACTTGCGTTACCTAGCGTATAAAAGCCATTTATTACAACGTACAACGTACCATTTCAACCTGAATCTCAATCTCAATCAAAGATTTCCAATTCCCTACATCAAAGGAAACATGAAGTTTTTACAAATGTAATATGAACTATTAAACAGCATTTCCATAGAAATAAAACTACAAAATTACGAAGAACAGGTTGTTCAACCAGTTTCATTTGGAACTTACAGTGTATACAAGTTACTAGTAGTCAAAGACCAATTTATATTGGTCGGTAACTTGAAACAGAAATAAATTATTTCAGGTAATTTTCTTTCTAACTAAGCTCCGTCGTCTTTTCAAATGATTTCTAAGAGGAGGTACTCAATATGACGAATGAAAACTGTAAGATATTTTGTAAATATAATTTATGGTCCGTTTAGAACATAGCTCGTTTGAAATCTAACAAATGTTATGTGGCGTGCGTGCTGAATACCATTCTTTTTTCTCTCTTCCATAGTTTTACTCATAACTGAAAAACCGCGTGCAGACTAAGTAATTGGGATCAGACCGGCCTTTGTTTGTTCGATCTCGCAACAGTAAACTATCTCCACGAATCAAACGCACTTTCATTTTATTTTATTGTACACGTGAAAAAGATACGCGACTGTCCATTGCAGGAATAAAACGTTATGAGTATGGGTTGTTTCGTTACTAAATTTGTCCATCCATCTTCTGTTTTCATGTTCCCGGTTCAAGTAGGTACCAATAAATTATGTAACAACATAATACAAATACATTGTTTTATTGCCGGACATGATTGCTTCCCTATGCAAAATTTTATCTCATTTGGACGCCCCAACGGTTTTAATATTGTAAGTTAAGTATGAGCTAGTAAGTATACTTAAAAAAACTTTAAAAGTATAATTTTTCAATCATCAGTTGCAAATTACTCAACATTCATTAAAATAATTGACTCGTAATACAGTCCATTTCGGGGAAATTAAAATGGGAGTAATGTTGATACGCCGGCTGTAAAACATTGCATATTATTTATTTTTACGCTTGAATTTGCAAGCAAAGCCGCTTGGTATTATGATAATGTATATACAATCTCCCTTTGTACAGATCGCAATGGTATTCAGTATTTACTTTAAGCTTTTAAATGAGTATTGTGATTATAGAAATATTAAATACAAAGCTATTGAAAATAAGACCCTGATATGCGTAGTGTAGTGCGCTGTGTCACGTTCACAATTTTAAGAACTTATATTTCCGGCATCACCACATTTAAATACCCACAGCTGGGCATAAGCCTCCCTTTGACTATGTCTTTCTTCTTTGTAAGTTGCCTTTTGCATCTATCTTATTCCTGAAAACTTATTATGTCATCCATCCCATTTCTCTCTAACGTGAAATTCTATTAAATTCACCATACTAACATACAAGTAATAAACAAAAGAGCAGCATTTCAACTGCTAAATTAAATTCACCTTTTGGCGTATTAAACGTGACAGCCAGCAACCGGCAAAATTCCTCCGAAAATTAATTTCGCACCATTCCTATTATTTTGTTCATCCGAGAAGTGGACAATTGCCTCTCCCGTTTCTATGCAGCCTCCAAACCTGTGTAAACATCGTCCCTGTAATTCTGCGAAGCTATTTATAGCATGTGCCAGCCCACGTTTGCTCTGCATTCGGTCGTATGACGTCAATCGCTGTATTCGAACAAGAGTGACGAGAGAATCCCGTGTATTGTTTAAGCCCTCTGATATTCAGGTTGAGGTGTTGTTTAAATGCTATTTGTCGAGGTAATAATTATTCGTTGACTAAATGCTTTGATTTTGCAGTACTGATGATTGTTTACGGACCTAAGCAACGAATAAATTGAATATTGATTCCCAGAAGGTGTCTATCGTGGATAAATTCTTCTTATTAATTAGTACTGACTTCGCGTTACTAATTATTCAAGATTCTGAATACTGTAATCCTTTATATCTTTGATAGAAGTTATCCATTTCTTGTACAACACTTACAAGAAACTCAAAACTTGAAAGCAAAGTTCAAAAAAACGAAAATGAACCTAGCTCAAAGCATAACTTTGCGGAATAAAGAGTATCAAAAATCTGAAGTATCGGTTCTCGGCCTATACAGCTTACTCTAAATGTCTACCTTCGATCATTCGTTTAGAACTCCCCGCTGTAATAACATTACTCCATTAAAAATGCTCTCTGTTTTCCAAACAAAACACTCTCGATTTTCTATGCGGCGCGTACAACGCACTACCTGTCAATAATATGACGAAGCGGAGAGGCTTATTGTGTAAAACTGTTGAAAAAAATAGGTACAGTTCACGAGCATTACTTATTAAATTTACAAATGAAAAACAATTATTTTGTACCGGGAATCACAAACAACACATTTTAAACAACAAATCTCTACTGAAAACTCGTTAAACAAAAGCTTTGCACAAAATCTGATTAATGATATGCGAATTAAACGTTCAACTCAAAACAATTCAAAGCTCGTTGCTATAATCTGTAACACACACGTTTGTCCCTATATTCACCGGACACCCCCTATTTCTCACCGACGACAATACTCACTAAGGCGATCGGGACGGGACACGTAAATAGGTGCAAACCCTCCACGAAACTCGAACGTACAGAGGTGGAAACATTTCATAACAACGCGAAACATTTCAATACGTTCGAGTATTGTATTGAACAAAATTTGAGACCTAACATTGAATTCGGTGTCACAAGCGCGAGTCCGGCGTTTCCGTTCAGTCACGTGGAAACGGTCCGAGATTTCGTGTCTCCACTTCGGGCGCAAATATTTATCGTCCGGAATTCACCGACATTCAGACACCCGTTTTAAATTGTGTTTAATAGAGTTTTGGAAATTTAATGTTACAGTAAAGGGTATTATTTCGTGAATCGTAAAGTCTCTTTGTCGACAAGCTACTCATTTTCCTCGCCGTGTGAGGGAAACACGTGTCTCGTATGAAAGCTAGTCTAGCAGAAATTTCACGTGTCTGAAATGCGACGTAAACAGATGTATTTTTAATTGTGTTGGCTTAATTTTTTTACTGCTAAAAAGTACTACAAATCAGCTTCAATTTTAATTTTTTTCTCATTTGTGTATCTGAGAAAGAAGGGCAGACAATGTAGTGATTTTTAAGAAGTCCTATTTTTCTTTAGTAGTATAGAAATCTAAAGATAATAAACTCCAGGACAGGAGAATCAAATCTAGTTATGCTAGCGAAACTGGAGTACATAATCTTTTATATAAAATTTCCTTGTTTGTGACATGCAAATTTTATATAAAAGATTATGTCATACTGTACTCGTCGGAAACTTCTGGTCCGATTCTCTTGAATTTTTTTATAATTATACATTCAGTAGGTCTGAGAATTCACCAACATGTAGGTAGGTACTTTTATTCCCAAATTCTTTTTTTACTTTTTTCGCGAGAGTATTACTAACGCGAACGAAGTCGCGGGCAACAGCTAGTAAATATATCATATTAATAATTACGGTACCTTCCTGTATGCTCAAACTAACTTTAAGGAAAATTTCCCACAAGTTGGTTGTCGTGTGTGGGTCTTTGAAAAGTTTCTAGACATTAATTTTCTTAAGTGAATGTGATGTCTTAGAAACTCTTTGGTAGTGCATACTGGGAAGTACGTAAAGTTTATTTTGTTGTGTGTATTTATTAAATGATTGCTTTTTAGTTATTTCTTAAATGAATTTGAAATTAATATTATTGCCATATAAAAGATAGCAAGAAATAGCACCTTCGCATTTGTCGCACTTGAATAAACTCAAAAAATCTTTTTAGAATCTTTTTGCAACGTTTTGACTTTATTATGAAGGCTTTAGTGTAAATATTTCGCTACAAGAATCAACTCAACTGTCTATCAAAAGTTTTGGATTTTTATATATATGACGGCATTCGTTCCGACTTCGACCACGTGCCAAAAGATCCTTGTAGTAGCACTATACAGAATTAAGAGCTGTATTTGAGTTCGTCAATTTTACATCTCAATCAGGCATCAAGAAATAGTTTTGAAGCTTCTTAGATCTGACCTAAACAAACATCAACTTGAAACATTCATTACAAGTTGAATATCAAGTAAACAGATATTACTAAAGGCGTCACAATTAATTAAACTACCCCCGTATCACGCGCCAACAGTTCCTGATTCCCCTGTTTTTGAAGGATTAAGACATATTGCCTGAGGGTAGATCAAAAAAGCTGTCAACACATGCAAATTTGTCCTTAAATTCAATGTGGCTAAAGTTCATTTTACAAATTGAAAAGCATTTTTTGCGTATGACAATTACTGGACAGTGATAGCCAATTATTTTTAAAATTAGGGTGTACATCTCCCTCTGCTTCTAATTAATTAGCAATGCCCTGCAGTTCCACCCGCGTTATCCCCTTTTATAACGTACGTACATAATTAATTCGCGACTCATGTGGCCAGTAGGTATATGGCTTGAATATGTTCTTTATGTTGTCAACCAAAAAATAGAACAATTTTAAAATCGGTTAAGATGCTTTGAAATAAAGCTAAAACAAAGAAGGTGTTGACTGATAGTTAACCTTACCACTTCTCCTATAAAAGTGGTATTAATTTAACAGACTGGTGTAACATACAATTTTTTTAAAGTGAGTTTTAAAGAAGCTGTAAACACTAAAATTAGGTGTGAGGCATTTAAGAGTAATGGTTGAAAAATCCCTCAATTTTTTTAAGCGCGAAAGTTTGTTAGCATGAATAGATGGATGTTTGTTACTCTTTCACTCAATTCAGATGAAATTTAGTACGAAGATAGCTGACACTCTGGATGAACATAGGTATAGCTACGCTATACCACAAGGTACTCAGCTTGTTTAACATATCTTAAAGCTTTAGTACGCCATAAAACAAAAGCGACACTTAAAGTACCATCCAATAAGTTCACACGTAAATCACGCAACACTTTACTCCCATTGTCTCAACGCGGTTCGAACCCGGGCCCTTTCGCAACGCATTATGTAAAGCATTGTGGATGCTCACTGGGTCACTGTTGCAGATAAGGGCATGGCTGTAATGTTATGTAATGTAAATAGTTTAATTGTAATGTCTGTTTGTAATGGCTATATAATGGACTTGAGCTTGAGAGAAAATTACTTTTGATGACTGGTCAAAGAAGAATATTTTATTTCTATGTGATTTTTTTATTCACAAGCTTTTTTTGTTGGTTAGCGGCTTAGCCATCGTGAAGCTTAGTTTGCGATATTTTGGTTTAGGTGCGATGTATTGACGTTTTTCTTAGTCAGTTAAAAAGAAGCTTATGTGTTTTTTTAGGGCTTTTTTTCTAATAGATTTTACTTCAAACCATAACAAAAAAATACGTCTAAAACGAATCTCTCGAACTATTTAATACATCGGTCTTTGAAAGTTAAAGTTTTCTTAAACATTTAACTTAAAACGCTTTAGTTGCACCCACATTTTTTTACAGTTCAACTCGATTTCTCTGGTCTGCCATCATCAAACCCTGACTTCCTTACCATGGGACCACCTGTAAAGACCACATTATCAAACAAAAAAAGACATTTGCAGAACAGTATAGGCGTCTTTGAGTGGCTCCAACATACATAAAACAATAATAAAAATTACGAAGAATTTTATTGAAAGCCCCCATCCTCTTTGAAGTCGGTATCCCGTTAAGAAATGCGATAGCCATTTCTAATAAAGGGATAGTACAAAACAAACAATGACTGACAAATATTTAGCTCCTAAGGAATGGCATTTCATTGTATGAACTTTGAACCTCATAATTGTCTTTCAAGCGAATTCGCCGTCAAAATATTGTCTGGAAGACGAACGGTGAATTTATAGTGAGTATTTCATAGTCAGATTATGAAAGTGTGTTAGTTAGGGCTTCGGAAAGAATATTTGATGAAATTTAGTATGGGTGCAACTGATAGTACTTACTTATACCACTGATAACAATAAAGCTACTATCGGGCTACAAGTAAAACCGCGAGACGCGGTATCAGTATTTTTTTTCCAATTTTTCAATATTTAACCACAAAGTATACATAAAAAAAAACTATAAACAAGAAAATGTTACTTGAGACATGAAAACAAGCTTAACGTTTTCTATACAACTATAAACATAATTATAGTTCGCGTCACGTAACGTCAGGCTTCTGAATCACACAAAAGATTTTGACATAACTTAAATAAATAATGTTTTACAATAAACACACCGTTTCCATTTATTCAATAACCCTTTACTGGTATGATAACTCTCCGACGCGGCTTCGTTCGGACGCCGTAGTATTAAAAGCCTATCAATTTCATGAGTTTGTTTCGCGAGTAACGCACGGCGATTGTTTGATTTTACTTACTCATTTTAAATACCCATAACTTCTAAGATATTGAATTAAATTGTATAGTGTAAAAGACAATTATGTTGTGCATGAAATGATTTAGCTAAGTCATGTATTTTATTTGGATAAAGATAGTTACATATCGTATTTATCTAAATTTCTTTGTCTAAAATCATTTTTAACTGACTAAGTTTCCATATCACATTTATTTATTCTTTATCCAATATTTGCCTAAATTCTTACCTAAGTTCAAAAAACTAATACTCATTCAAGTATTTCTACTTAAAAATTAATACTTTAAGAAAAAGCTCAACAATTTTTATTTTCTCACTTCTCGCCGTTGTCTCTGGGTATTATGAGAAAGAAGAAATTTCTAATACCAATACCTTCATTCGTTTAATAATTAGTACTAAATATTAATCGGATCACCAATGAGACAAGACCCTCGTAAAAGCAATAATCAGTGAGATGTCTAGACCAATTTGAATTGGTTACAATCGTATTAATTCCTTGAAAGGGGCGCCTCGCAATCCTTGCTCGGAGCGACAGGGGATCTAAAATACGGTACCTTGCGTCCCCCCATTTCAAAGAGCATATGCATCTCAATTAAAAACAATCCGAGCTTCGTAAATGCTCCCACACGAATTCTGCGAACTTAATACTATATACAATAGAGGTGCGTTCGTGGGGTGTGCTACGAGATCAGACAGGGGTGCCACCCTAGTGATTGGGACTAATAACATCGAATTACGCATACTCGAATAAACGCGATGCATCTGAGCTTTTATCGTGTTTTTTTGTACATCCCTACTTTGCTTATACATAGATAAGTACACATAGTTTGTTGCTAGGGGAACCCGCGTTCGGCCGGAAAATAAAACCGTGATTGAGTTGTTTTTTGAGGGCTCGTGTAGGAGGGGTGGCAACCCTATTATCATGTCGCCGTCTGTCTGTTAATAGACCGTGTCCTGCGAACCGTAAAGATATTGAATTTACAATGACTACGTATTTCTATTAAAGCGTCTCGGAGACGATCGAACGTTTGACACGTGGAGTTTTGTGACATTGATTGCCGATAGTTTTAGTCATAAATAATATGTTGATGTTTTGAGTCATAATAATATAAGAGTCAATGGTTTCTACCAGAATTTTGCATACGCGATGTTACAAGTTATTATTTAATTTTACCTTTCACGTGGTTTGTTATTTAAACGTGTTTGTTAAATGAACAAAGTAACAATATTTAATGTGATTCGGTTAGTTGTTGTGTAGTAACTCCAACGATTTAACACTTTTTGAGGTCTTTAAATAAGTCGTCCATTAAATAATTTGTGTCTATTTTCATGAAAACCGTTTTAACTCATACAATTATAATCCATTTAAAACATACTCTGACTGAAGCCACGAAGTTCTCAAAATAACGTAACTTCAAATGTGTAAACCTCATTTACCTAGTCGATGCAAGAAATATCATACGAGTTGCATACATTGCGGGGCTGCCACGCTCTGCTTTAAAACGCGATGGACCATCGCCGGCAATGGATCGCGCTCAAACAATAATTCTCCCTTCGCAATTAAAAGCCTTGAAAGGTGGTGAAAGTCGCTGAAATTCGCGAAATACGAACGGACGAGTATTCTGGGAATGCAGCAAATAATTGATTTTGATACTCATTTCATCTGTATTACGACCCGTAGTGTGTTTGGAAACATTGCGGCAACGGTCGTTAATTCCGGAGTAGCGATGGAAATTAGGGCTGAAACACAAGGTAATCCTAATTGCACAGTCCATTATATTTGCACACAAATTATGGCAATCGAGACTTGAACAAAGCTAATGATGAATTATAAGTCAAATTTGAATGGGTTGTTTGATTGAAACGCTATAGAAATTAGAATAATTTGTGATTGTTATGGAGTTAGTAGTGTGTTTTAATTGATTTTAATGAATGAGCACGGTCTACAATGCGATGTTTTTTTATACGGGTGACTAAAGGTATAGTTAATGTTTTCCTGTTCATTAAGTGTAGGTAACTTTGTAACGATAGCTTACTTTATAGTACTTCCATACTCACCATCTTTAATGCGATATATCTTTGAATATTTTATTGATTTAATTACAAAAAATACGTGTCCAATATTTTTTTTAAATCTATCGACGGACTAATTAGTTTTTTTTAATCAAATACCTAATTATAGGCGTAAAATAACCTTACAAACCTTTTGCTGCAAAAAATACTCAGTCAAAATATATCTTCCTGCAAAAAAAACTTGATTCTTAACTTCTGTAAGAAGCCATTTTACAATTTCCCTGAGATTGCCTGTAAGAAACCATCAAAATCCATTCAATCCGTCAAAAATGCATAAACTATACGTACAGACAAAAGCATCTCATACTTAAAACACCCCTCTTTTAGTGTTAGGGCTTGAAAGCCCCCTATTACAACCCCATACATCATCGTATGGCCGTAAATCGTAATTATGGTTTCCAACTGTCACATATCCAGATGTCATCTAGTCAACGCACCGCTAACTGGCAGTCGGCTAGTTAAATATTAACTCCCTCGATGTGTCATTAGGTTTCCCCTAAACTGGTAAACTTGTTGCTTTAACTCGCGAATAAAGGTTTTTGATGTTTTGTGTGTAAGTAGCTGATGTTTGCGGATTACTTTGCTTTATTTTCCATGATTCTGTACAGTTTTGCTTTTAGTGTTCAATCTACTTTATTTTTATTGAGATCCTAAATGTTTCAGTTAAGAATATTTATGTCTTTTAATATACTTAGGTTTCTCAAGGGTCACCATAGGTTAGGTAATTTTCAATAGGGTAATTTTCAACGAAAAATAATCGGGGTTTATCTACCAATAAAATATCGGTTGATAAAAAATTATGACAAAAGATTTTTTTTAAAAGGTTGTAGCTAATTAGAAAAAAAAAAAACATTATAATTTCCATGACTAGATGCTGAATGTAAACGAAACAATCTTAGAGTAAAACCTCAACTTAAAAAATCAGGTTATAAAACCGCCACTAATTAGCAAATGGCTACAATATCCTAGGTTTAAAAATAAACCAGATTTCGACAATACAGCGCTTCTATCGGAAGACCGCGGATGAAACCGTTGGAACTGAATTAATAATGAAAACGTCACTCGGTGGGTCTATTTTTATCTGCCCATACTCGACTACTTTGTACGGTTAGCAACACAATCGGACTTTCAAAACCGCGAAAATTTACAACAGTCAATGATTAGCTGTTGGGCTTTTAGGCAAGTTAAACATTATTTATTTTTCTTTAACATTCTTTATTATTCTTTTCTACCTTTTTTGTCCTCATGGACACCAACCTATTTCAAGGGAGACATGGTTGGGAGCGGATTGTGTGTCGCTCTTACAGGCTATATCGGATGACGGCTTCAGTTGATTGATGCATGGCAAAAAAATGTAATTCATTAAAAACATACGCTTGACAACCAAACGACTTGAAACATACTGAGCACAATTTTCTGTCACTAAAAAAATCTGACGTTTTCTAAATCGGATTGCCTTCACCAACTTCAACTGCTGCTGACTGTACGCCCTCAGTGTAGACTAATAATGCATTATTAGATTTCCAGACATGATTTTTCATTTTAAATCATATTGCTTCCCCTATATCTTACCTTCCATCGTATGTACCTACCTATATCATAGTAATACGTCCATATTACAAAGGGGAGAATATCGAGATGTATGTTATTGCTTTCCAGAAATTGACGTAAATATTTTAGCTTGGTATTTTTAAATTTAACTTTGAGTTTGAGAGATTTGAGTTCTTTAGTATCTTAGAGACTATAATCCTCCAAATTGGATTGTAGTGCTTTGAGCAGTAAGGCTGTTTGGTGTAAAATTTTGTTACGTGGTTTTCCTTTACTTGCGATGGATGTACGTTTAGGTCAAATATTGTGAGGAAAATGAGACCAACTTCTTGACATTCGATTAGATTTCCAGACATATTGTATTTTAGACTAAGTTTGCAGCCGCAATAATAATAGACGACCTAACTTCAATAAATTCGAGTACAATTCATAAAAAAATCCACCTCAAACCAGATATCTTCCTTGAAAACGAAACCTAGTTAAAACAAAGATTGTCTAACTTAAAAAAGCGAAATACAATCCTTGAACAATGCTTACAATGGCTTCTTAGATAGTTCTACAGGCAATCGGAACTTTTCTTAAGTTTCACTTAATTAAAAATTTTCTTCGAACGATGAGTTGTAAGGGAACAAGTTTTGTGAGATCATATTATTATTTGTTGAGAGTTTTAGTTGTTAGCACCTGCCTGTTGGATATAGAATTGAGATTATTATAAGTTTCCTAAGCCATGCTTCAATGCTTCAGTTTTCATTGTATCGTGTAAAGTGAGGCACTTATAATGTTTGAAATAGTTTCGTGACCTGATTTCTAGGTCTGACGTTTAGGTAAAATATACAAGTAGGTACATGTAAGTTTGATATTTTTTTCGTGTTTTTTTTATATTTATTTTCCTATTTGGAGTATTGAACCACTCCTAATCTGTCTGTGACCGTTCCAAAGTTTGGAGCGTTATAAAGTTTCTTGCCGGTTCTTTTCCATAATAATGACACTTTGAAACCACGCAATTAGAGTCGTTAGCGTTTTGAAAGTGCCTGAAAAGTCCTACTCGAAATAGAAACCTTTTGGTTTTAATTTCTTTCAAGTGATTTTTTGAGTTTATGTCTTTCAGATATAAACTTTGGAGGCATTGTTTTACATAATTATGTACAGATCAGGTAATAGACGATGCTTTTGAATCCACCTGCACAAATGTAGATTTTAAGATGCAAAAATATTTACCAAATCTGACGTTGTCAGTCAAAAAGAATTCTATATATTAATTCTGGATATCAACGTAAAAAACTATCTACTTTTTCTTTCATAATTCGTTTTTAAGTATCAACACCACTAGTTCTATGACAATCCTGTGACCTACTTTCACATGCAACTTTCATTTTTTTCTGCGTTCTTAAAAACTTAAAATGCCTTATAACCTACCACTATATCTTAAAGTAGGTAATGTAAATTACAGTTGTAGAAGCAGGACAACGCACTACACGGTAGAGTGTTGTCTCTCTCTTTTCCTACAGCAAGAGTTTTTCTTTAAGACGTGGTAGAGTTTTTCCTTTACAAGGCTAATGGCTACTAATGGCCACATTATCCTTTTGACGCCTGCCTTTGTTACACTGGCGCCTAGTCTAGTCCTACATACGTCTATCTTACTGCCCTAGATAGGATAAACTATAATAGATAAACGGTTTTCTTCTGAGATATTAAGGTCTCGTGTTTCAATAACAGTCTTTTGTTTTGCGGTAACTATGGTGATGTGGATATATCGGGCTGATAAAGATACTCGTACCATTTTTTTTGAAATATAAGTAATTTCGGAAATGGTAAATTCTTGTTCACATAAAAAATTATCAATATGGCCACCTGCCAGTCTGTTAGTATGTCTGCCAATTTTTAAAGCTTTGATAGCCTCATGACAAGATCGTTAGACTGCCAAGTCATAGATCTCAAATTTGATCGCGACGGCGCACGCCGACTTTGTCGAATGGTTTTTAGTTTATCAAATAAATATCACAGCTTCCGTGTTGCGGAAGGCACGTAAAATTTGGTTCCTGCGCCTGATCTCTCTCCGGTAGTGTCGGATTGCTGTTTTATCGGGCTATGAGAGTAAAGGAAATGAAAGTGCACCGGTATTTGAGCACACGCTTGTGCACTATAATATTATGTCCCACGTAGCTGGCTGGTGTCATAATAACACTAACTGCCGTGGCCGAAATCGATACGGACATTATTATTGTCTGCTAATAAAATTTATCCTACTACTATTATAAACGCAAAAGTTTCTAAGTATGGATGGATGGATATTTCTCTTGAATTCAATGAAAATTGGTATGGAGTTAGTTGACACCTAGGATAAACACAGGCATTTTTAACCGACAACGTTAGAGGGGGTAGTGTTTTACAACTATAACCGACACTTACACGTGCGAAGTCGCGGGCAACATCTAATACTTATACACACCGGGGCTTACAGTAAACTAGCTAATATTTGGCAGCCGACTTAAAAAAAAGTAACAAGAGTTTATATTGCTTCAGTAAATTATTATAATAGTTGTGTTAGTAAACAATTGCGAAAGAGGTTTTCCCTCAACGATGAAAGAAATGTTCTTAACTTTGCTACTTATTTCTTCATTGTGAGCTGAAATACTTTTACAACTTTGCCGACAAATTGTTTATTTGAACGTAATAAGCCTCTTGGAAGTCAGTTAAGTAGGGAACAATGCAATGACAAGGGGCATTCCACTGCGATTTTAAGTACATGCCTCTGTGTGTAAGGTGTATACGCTGAAGTCTAGTATATACGCCAGTAATGTACAACGTCACACTGTATGCCGCGTCACTATAATTAGTATACACATGTGCAGTGGTACAAGGATCTTTAGGCAGTTGGCCGAAATAGTGTGAAAAACCAAAGGATATCGTCTGTCTTGGTATGTACAAGGAAGAGGGATGGGACTCATGTGACTAAGAGAGAGATGAGTATGAATGTTGATGGAAAGGAAGGGGAAGACCAAAAAAAAGATGAATGGGTTGTATAAAGAATAATATGAATGCAGGAGTAAATTATAGTGTGACGTCTGATAGGGAAGAAAAAAACGTGTTGCACCGATTCCAAGTAAAATGGGATAAGTGCAAGATGATGATGATGATGATATATGAAAAACCAACGCTTTTGAGACAGTTGTCTGCCGCGTGTTGCCGCGCGCGTGCCTCACACTATCACTATAGCAACAGTATTAAGGGTCCCCCAAGGAAGTATACTCTCCCTCTTATTATTGACATTGAAATAATTCGATGTCAAGGGTACAAGGTTAGGGTCCTCAAATTGATTCGCAATGTGTTGTGATCATGTTTGAGAATCAGTTTCTTCAGTTTAAATGTCCGGTACGACCGTCTTGTTGGGTTATTTGCTCTCCAACAAAGATAGGCTGACGTCGGCATGTATTATATACCAGACTACAACGTAAAGCTCTTCTAGAATATTCTTTGACATAGAATTTATTCGAATTGTAACTGTATTATTAAGTAGGAACAGTAGTACTTTATGTCTGTTTTCCTCCCCCTGTGTTGACAATGCATTTTCTTTAAAGCTTTGAGTACGGCCGCGGTTGTAATATTTAATGCAGACAGAAATTAAACAGACATTTATAAAATAAAACCGATGTTTTTGTTTGGCGTATGAAAAGTAATAAATATTTATTGGATGTAATGCTTTATTTGTATTTATCAGGTACCGATAAGCTTCAGATCCAATTGGAGTCTTTAATCGGGAGCTGAATTCTGAAAAGACTTCGGGATCCTGAAAATAAATTCGCATCAATGAAATATGTTGACAATATTCATTCAATAATTATGAACCTACTTTATAAATTACTATCTATACCTACAACCTTACATATAAAATTCTCATGTCACAATTATCGTTCCCGTACTCCTCTGAAACGGCTTAACCGATTCTTTTGAAATTTTGTCAGCATATCGGGTTGGTTTGAGAATCGACCGACATCTATTTTTTATCCCGAATTCTTTTGTGTTTTTTTTTGACGAATCTTTTTATTGATTTTTACTAATGCTTACGAAGTCACGGGCAATAGCTATTAATATTACAAGTAATATTTAAATCATGCTAAAACTCTTTTCAAAAACGTACCGACAGATTTGAATAATTAACGATTTTAAAAGAACTTTTCGTACTTTGCGAATGTCGTAAAAGTCTAGTCAAAGAGCCAATGAAAGTTAAAAGCCCATCACGGATGCTAAAGGAACGAATATCGATTGTAAGTCCAAAAAAGCCTTTGAAATCGATTAAAAATTAATGTAAAAGCACTTTGTTTCGCTCATTCGAGATAATTTTCCAAGACTTTTCTTTGTACAACGTGCTTAAATGAATACTGCTTATATTTTAAACTAGCTGTGCCCGCGACTTCGTTCGCGTGGTTGTCGAAACAAAACAACGTCGTTTAGATAAGAGTAGGCTAAATACCTTGGCGTGAAAATAGATGACGAACTAAGAATATTATTAAGTAAAAAATGTACTACCTAAGCTTTAAAGTTCCTATTATTATTTTAAGAGCTTTTTTTTTGTCACAGCTATGGGTTAACATTCAAAACTCACTGAGATAAACTGGAAGCTCTTCAAAATAGATTTTTAAAACTACTTGTTATTACTGAAAATAAAAAAGCACATGTAAATGAGATTATATAAATCGATTTAGATAAAACAAAAACGAAATATTATTCAATGTATTGCCTTTATAACAAAATAATAATAATTGAAATCCAATAATGCATTGACCTTTAATGAGTCTGATGGGAGAGGGACTTTCACCTCTCCTCCCTCCCCCCTGTATCGGTTTCCGGGATGAAAAGTAGATATGATCCTTTCTCGGAGTAGGTACTATAACCATACCAAGTTTCATCAAAATCCGTTCAGTAGGTTTTGCGAGATTCGCGTTCAAGATACAGACAGACAGACAGACAGACAGACAGACAGACAGACAGACAAATTTTTTTTTAATTGCATTTTATACTTCAGTATCGATAATAAAACGCCCCCCCACGGCCCCCACTAATTTGTTTTTAAATATCTTCAATGAACAGCTACAGAAATTGACCCCGACCATTTATATTATAGTATAGATTGGATCACAGTTTAAAGTATAATAACTGTACGACCCACCTTGTTAGAAACAGGAGCTGCACGCAATGAATAAATATTTTGACAGAGGTCTTTAAATGCAGGAAAATCTTAACACCGCGATTCAGAAATATGACGTCATCGTGACTGCGCCATCTAGTATATCAAAACGGCAGTTTGTGGTGTTACTTTGGGCGTAGATAATAGATGGCGGTGGTAACTATTATTGACTATTATAGTATTTATGTTAGCCCTAGTTATTATTGACTATTATAGTATTTATGTTAGTGGTAACTATTATAGTATTTATGTTAGCCCGACCTTCGGCAATAATATAATGGTGTCAAATCTTAACACCGCGATTCAGAAAACGACGAAATTTGCACAACGCCATCTATCGGATTTCAAATTTATCTATCAACATTAGTTCTATTTTTTGTCAAAAGATGTCGTTGCAAGTACTACACTGAATTGCGTAACGTAATTATTTTACTCTCTTGAATTCACTTAATTAATCATATCTTTTTGGTAGAGTGAACCGATTTTGATCAAACATTGTGTATAAACATTGTCTGCATTAAGTTCGTAGATTTCACGTGATGCGGGAGGGACTTTCACCTCTCCTCCCTCCCCCCCTGTATCGGTTTCCGGGATGAAAAGTAGATATGATCCTTCCTCGGAGTAGGTACTATAACCATACCAAGTTTCATTAAAATCCGTTCAGTAGTTTTTGCGTGATTCGCGTTCAAAGATACAGGACAGACAGACAGACAGACAGACAAAAATTTTTTTAATTGCATTTTATACTTCAGTATCGATAATAAAACGCCCCCCCACTCATTTTTTTTTAAATATCTTCAATGTACAGAATTTGACCCCGACCATTTTTATTAATAGTATAGATAGATAGATAGAAGATAGATGTCGACTTTGTGCATTTAAATGAATAGGTTTTTAAAAGGAAGTCTATAGTGATTTCTTTTTTTGGATTCTTCGTACAATTTTTTTTAAGTTCAATGCAATTTGTTTGGGAAGAATTTTTTTCCAGATTTCAGATTTAGAGAAAGTTGTTACTTTTACAGTATAAAAGCAGTATTTTGAATATGATTAGGGTTTGTTGTATAAGTGTGACTGCACGGATAGCCGAGTGGTATAGATCACCACACCAATTATCATTGTGCGCGACGTGTCGCGGGTTCGATCCCTGCGTAGGACAAGAATTTGTGCAATCTACAAATGCTTGTTCTGAGTCTGTGTGAATTTGTGCATGTGAATTGAATGTCTATGAAATCCCCCGCGACTCAAAGATTAAACTCCTTAGTGCGGGAGTCATAGAAAACAAAAATAGAAATGAAAAATAACGCTAGTATTTGATCCGTGACTTCGAACATATCTATTCGTCAGTATAATACACGAACTACACTATTATAATTTCTCTGTAAATAAATTTATATTTATTTTATTTTGACGTGGAATTAATTCTTATTCTCAGAAAGCAGCCTCGCAAACAAAAGAAAATACCTTTAAACTTACACAAACATACAAAATTTTATATTCTGAAAATAAATTTAATTAATTCAATAGTACAGTTTATTTCAGACGCTGTGGCTACGGCATAAAGTTCAATTACGTGTGTACTCATATTTTACATCCTTAAAATAAAAAATCTTTTATTAAATTCTCGGGAAAATAAATTTTAATTATTGATTGATCATTTTTAATATCAGCTGAATATTTATTCGAAAATAAATCTTATTTGTTAAGGATTAAAGTTCAATTGGTATTACAAGGTATTATATAAAATTGAAATGGCTTGCAATATTTATTTACCTTCTTGGAATTATAATATTTAATTTTCTGCAGCAGAGCAAGCAAGGCTTCTTTTGTATGGGAATTCTAGTAATTTTTTTCTCTTTCTTACTTATATGCTCATCTCTGTCATTTTTTTCATGTATTCAATTTCGTGTCTTTCGTTCTTACGACGTCGGTAATGCAATTTGGACTTTGCTACGTTAAACATACGTTGCATTTTTGCTATAAATCGTTGGAGAACTTTTACTCATAATTAACTTATCCCTGTCATTTTGCGCGGGCCGTCACTGGCGTGTTTTTGTTTCGATACCAGGTAACTATTTATGGATACAAAATTAAATTCATGACGTCATCGTTTTTCGGAGGGCGTATTACCTTTTTCTTTTCTATAGTATGACGTCATTGGCACTTTTTTTGTACTATGACGCTCATCCGAGTTTTTTTTTTTCAGTGGATTTTCTAGCATGGCGTAAAATAGTAGTTAATGGGTTATTCTATCTTCTTCTTTTTATCGATCTATCTCTTTCATTTTGGTCGTGACGTCACTAACGCGAGCCAGCATAATACGGGTAGTGTGTTGTATTTCTGTATATTTTTTTCCGCGTGGTAGTCTTGACTTTGCGATAGCTGCTCTATAAATATTTTTTTTGAGAAATCCTTATTGTTTCCTAAGGGAAAGTTGTTTATATTGAATCATAATAATAAACCTATACTATATATCTAGTGTTTGAGCATTGATCACCACACTAGCTCTCTGAGGATTGGCTTAATTATTAGGTATCCAGGTTTCCGACCGATGTTTTCATTTACCCTTTGACAGTATAGTGTCTTAAAAAGTACATGTAAATTGTGAAAAAGTCACATTCACAAGTCTGCGCTGGGTATCGAACTTGCACCTCGTGCACATAAATCCATACATGGCCGCAAGGCCACCACGACATAACTTCATAAAAGTAGTATTTAATATAAGACCGAAGTCAGTTCCGAAACTTAAGTTAGTTTTTCAGTTTCATACAACGTTCATGAACGTTCATGAAACTGAAACTCTACTCGATGAAATTTAAATTGAGTGTATAAGAAGCAACAGTTGGGTAGTGAAAGGATCTTTTGGCACGGGGCCGAAATCGGAACTGATGACGTCATATATGTGTATTATATATGTATGAAAAACTATCACTTTTAACAGACAGTTGAGTTGATTCTTGTTACGAATATGCGCTCCAACGCCTTGTGTTAATGTCATCCACGTGCCAAAAGATCCTTGTAGCACTATATTATTGTCACAATGTTAGTTACCGTACTCCTCCTAAACGGCTGGACCGATTCTCTTGAAATTGTGTATATGCATTCAGTATGTCTGAGAATCGGCCTACATCTATTTTTCATCCCTATATTTTGTTTTTCGCGAACGAAGCCGTGGGCAACAGCTAGTATGGTATAAACACTAGAACATGACGTATTCTAATTATTTTCAAAGTCAGTCATAAATAACATATTAATTATTTAGTGTCGCAGCAATTAATATTTGTCTTTCAAACGTTTCGTGCAACTCGTTACCTCATTATTATACTCTTTGACCAACAGTAATTAATATTTGATAAGCTCTAACTTGATTAAAACGGGACCGGTCATTACCACGACTATAAAGTCATATTAAAGCAGGTGTGAAAGAGAGACGCCGCTATACGGAGTGTAGTGCTCTATCTCGCTCACACAATTGTAATAATATAAGTTTATGAGGTAGTAGTATGGGTACAATATAAATAATATTCATACAGTAGTAGGAAGTCGGCCGTTTCTAAAATATAAATGCATGCAGGCGCGCGCTACGTAAATAGTTATAGGGCTGTAACAGCGTTTTAATTACATCAACCTGTTTTGACGTTTTAACCAGTTTTGTGAGTGAAAATGTATTTTGAATGACGTGCTCTAAAATTGCGACATTATTGTTAATGACGCAAAACACTGTTGCATAGATACTGAGCGCAAACCACGATACGAAATCGTGGGCATACCCCGAGGTGCTCGATTTTATATAAAGACGTCGTACTGCATATACTATAATTTATATTGTAGTATAAGTCACCACACCAAACCTACTGCGTGCGACGTGTCGTGGGTTCGGTTCCCGCGGAGGACAAATAATTAGTGTGATCCATGAATACTTTTTCTGTGTATAAAGCGTCACGTTTACGGAAACGAGACCCTTTAAATGACCGGTCCTGCTGGAAACTGAAAACTGTTGCACGAAAAAATCGCGTAAAAAAGACTTCAATAAAAAATAAATGTTTTTTTTTTTAATGTACGACAAAGTTTACGCGTCATCGCTTTGAAACACACGTTTTATGTCAATCAGTATTGTATTTTCAGAACTGAGCGTGGATATTTAAAATGTTTCAACAGCCAAGTCAAGCGTCGCAGTGAGAGCCTAAATGTTACAAATAATGTTCAAAAAGCATTTTAAAATAAATTCTCCGAATATTTTACAATCAAGCTCTCTTTTATATTATTCCACGAAATAAAAAACTGTTTATTTGATTCCGTTTCCACTATTTGTTCGAAATTTTAACTGTAAAATTTGCATTTCGAAAACCACGTTTCCGTAATAGAAAACTAAACAAACAAAGGTTAATTAAAACATACGTTTCTATTTAATTTGAAGCTTTCAACGAAAAAAATGTAAACTTCTAATTAAATATTAATTATTTTATTCTATTGTTACATGCTGTACTCGACAGGATCAATAATTGTGACTAAATTATTTATATACCAACAACCTATATGCATTCTGGTACGCAATAAAAAATTGAGAATTGTTCTGAACAAGGACCAAACTTTCATCACTTTATGGAAGGCTGTAGTCATAATGGATAAAGACGCCGCTTCATGCCAGTAACGCAAATTGCCGACACTGAACAACTGTGGTCGCGCAATTTCTGAACACACTCATAGATGTTCGTATCGCACGCTCGGAGGCTAGTAACAGTATGTAAGTATTTAATAATTACTTATGCATACTAATGTTATAAAAAAGCACCTACTAAGAATGCCATTGTATAGAACTGATTTTGGTTACAATATAAGGCAACGGCATTTCTCAGTATCATAGACAAATAACCTGAAAATTACCGCAAAAAAATTAAAACGAAACACAAAATCAAAAGGTTTTTATCTCGAGTAGGCCTTCTCAGGCACTTTCATAACGTTACTGACTCTAGTTGCGCGATTCCAAAATATCATTCTTATGGAGAAAAACCGGCAAAGCTAAAGACAAATCGAACGCGGGTCACCAAAAAGGTTCCATAGTCCATAAACACTTAATATTATTTCAGCTTTCCCCCAGCACATTCAACGATCAACAAGTTCCTGCAGATTTAATTAAAAACGACTGGCGTTGATGTGGGATACTTATGCCATGGGACAGCTTTATAGCAGTCTGGTGGCCGGACAGTGTATTGAATGAGCATTTTAATGTTCATTTACCCACACTTATTAACACTGTACCTACCACCATTTTAATACATAAGTAGTTTAACTCAGCCGTTCTCTTTTTAAATAATGCCTACAGTCGCGCGGGAAGTCACAGTCGATAGTCCAGCTCAACTACAGCATTTTAATTACATCAACAACACACTATGCGCACGCGACTGTATCATGCCACGGTCATGCTACAATTCGAAAGCAAAGGCATAACTCTTGCATCCGTTAATAATAAGACTTCTTACGGTAGGTACATATTATTATACTGTGTCTGTACTAATAATTCACAGGTTTCCTTTGTAAAAAATCATAAGATTTTATTCTGAAAAGGCCTTTTGAAGCACCTTCAAAACACAACTGACTCTAGTTGCGTAGTGGTTTTACCCCTTTGTGTAGAACTTACTGACATAAATGACGTGTGTAATTCCTTTCATGTAAATTGATGTCCTTTTTCCACGCTTGAATGATTTCTGATTCAATGAGTTAATAAGTTGATTGGTTTAAATAATTATGGTAACGAGTCCTGTGTGCGATGTGGCTTTGCAAGTATGGGATTGCGATAAAGGCTACTTAATAAAATTCCAGTGTGTGTGTGTGTGTGTTCCGGATTGCGGGCTACCGAAATCATGTGGTGCAAATATTTTGTGTGAGATAAACATTTATTTTAAAGCGTGGTTTTCATGTATATACATGTCGGCGAGGTGGTATACCTTTCGGAACTTCGTGGTATTACGCTGATGACAGCGGCGATACGAGATTGTTTTGTGGAAACGTCATCTAAGACAGTGGTGATTAAATTTCTTGGGTGTGTTCAGTGCTGTGCCTTCATGAGGAGATTGCTTGGAGTTTGAGCTGCGATTGTGAACGGGCAGAAGCACAGAACTCGCCACGTTACACAAAATAACCATCATGGCTGATGGAGACTATCCGGACGCCCTGCTTATCCCGCTCGTCTCGCCGTCATATAAATATTTGAATTAATTATTTAAGGTCTAAATTTCTTAGTCCTTATGTGAGTCTTCAAGACAAAGGATGTTTTTTTAATTGCCTGTCTTTTATGAAATAGGTATACCTTTTACAGTTGCCCATATTATATCTATGCATAGTTATGATCTCGTCCACAAATGGCTGTTCGTAGAATCCGAAGGTTGAAACCCAGCTCGAAATACGATCAAGAGTAATTTGTAGTGCCAGGAATACTACAGGCATGGAAACTACCTAGAATCGATATACAAACGAGAATTTGTGCAATTAATTTCACGAGAATACAAATTACAAACTGGCGTTTCAATTTCATTTTTCCGTCCAACATATTTAATAAAAACTAGCGATTATGAGACCGGTCCGTTTGATGTCATCTGTTCATATTGCGTGAAACCAAATATTTACCTGCAACCCTGTCTACCATGTAAACCGCCTCTTCAAACCGAGTGGTTTACACAAACATGTTGTTAATTGATCAAAACGTTGGATCTGCAAGTTAAATATTGATATAAAAATGTTCTTTTATGACAAATTGGCAAAAACTGTCCGCTATAGTCCAACAAATCTAAGAAGTACCGTTTGACAGTTATGACAAATAGGATAATAGGGTCGGGAGTAAAAAAATCGATTACTATAATATCCGATTTTTATGAGATCGATTACTATAATATCAGAATTTTAAGAGATCAATTGTCATAGTGAAATAAAAGTTATGTTTAGGATATTTTATTTATACACTACTAGTACTAGAATCGTCATCGTCTTCGTCATCATCGTCATTTAAATTAATGACTAGTTGATTATCTATGAAATTATCAAAGTGTACGTCTCTGTCGAAGTCGTAATTTATTTTAGGGTACCTATGTATTAAGTGCATAATGCGGTCGCGCAGTAACGTGTCGTCAATTGATAATTTGAAAGTAATACATTCGATTTTTCGTATATGTAATCGATTTTTTCGCATACAAGTGTTTCTGAAGAGTCACAACACTACAAGCAGTGACCTAACTACGTGACTTTGCAATGAGGTCAAAAATAGAACTATTAGAAATTATTTACTATGTAAATATGTGTTATTTTGCTTTGTTTGAAAGTTTTCAATTAAATTAGGATATTAAAAATTGTAAATTTTTAGATACAATAATAAAATCTTTCTAAATTCATGGTTTTATGACAAAGGTTGTCGAAACTGAGTATTGTACGCATGAACAAAGTTGTTTCGGTTTGAAAATGATGAAACGTCAAACGGTACTTCTTAGATTTGTTGGACTATAATTAAATGAATATGTCTGTCGCCCTCATCACACGATTATAATGCCTATCTAAAGCGGAATAGGGTTCAAATTCATTTGATTAGTATTTATGACGTGATGATTTGAACTTACACCGCGAGGACTGGTTCGAGGTGGCGCGCTACAGAAAATGTGGGACGTCCCACTGCTGAGCAAAGGCCTCCTCCAAATTCTTCTACGTCTTTCTGTCCATCGCCACTTCGAAACAATCCTCGCGGTTCAAAAAGCTTAAACCTCGCTTTAAACCTGCCCTAAAATTAATTTGCCAAGATCGGAATTTTTTCCTCTTATTGGAAGGTAGATATACTAACTAGTGTCAAAGTTTAAGCCGCACTTAAGCCTCTGACATATCTTCATACACCCTTACAAAATTCTTAGTTGCGTCCGTTTTCCCACGATAATTTTCTTCATCGTTTTTGCAAGTAACGTCATTTCCCAAAAGTACAATGCAACGTATCCATCCCAAATCCCTCTTCTTTTTTATTATTCTGTGGTTAAAACCATTTCGGTAATACATCTGTAATCGTGTAGCCACTGGATGAAATGTATTCACTCCGGTAATTTAAGACCCTTGATAATTTAACAAAAAAAAATGCATTTGGATTATTTTCAGTAGCGTGTCTGGTGGACAAACGTCCGTGTCCGACCGGCAGACGCATGCATATTGAATACGTATGGATTAAGTTCTTTTGTCTCCGCAAATATTGTATTACCGAAATAAAATGGATGTGAAATGTTATGGGGACATTATTTGAATGACATTAACAATGGGAGACCTATGCACAGAGGGGTTGATTCAGGAATTGTAATGATTTTGTTAAGTTTTCAGACCTGTTTCTGAACTTTATACTTCTGATTTTTTTGTCATCTAATGGCGGAATAAATGGATTAAGTAATATTTTATATATCTTTTGAAAATCCATATTGATTTTTTAGCAATCATAGTGACAATCCTAATAATAAATGTCGTCACGCGTAATCTTAATTTACTACACTTTGGTAGTTTGTTTGTGGGACAAAAAGCAAAATATGTATCCAATATTATTTAATAAACCACACGATGGACATAAAAAAAAATTGTCCCGTTTTTCTCCATACCAAATATTACCAAAAATAGCAGTTTTTACCAATAAAGTCACACTTGTGCTTATAAAATTAGCTAAGACGATATTACATGTATACTAACCATAAAGTTTTCTCAATACATAATCCACAGCTCAAAACACCTTCTAATGGTGCCTCTACTTAAAGTTAAGAACGCACTCCGTCCAGTTGTGTAAACGAGTAAGAATCTTGAATGCATTGCGTAAGTAAAAGTACAAAGAGTATGTAAGTATTACTAAAAGGTACGCGACGAAGCGGATATTTTAATACTAACTAATAATAACTAAAATGTATAACATTGTAGTAAGTCTATGTCCCTGTAGTTAAGTTACAATACTCCAAGCGTTATCGCCGATCAAATTGCTTTAATGTATTGAAATGGAAAAGGGAATATTATGCCGATACAATCGAAACTAAAATCCATTTATTGATTTCTGAAACAGGAAATAGTAGGGAATTTTGAACTACAAATAAATTTATAGAGAATATATTTGACTCTGTTGTAATTTTAAAAGTAAGACACCGAACCCCATACCCCCGGCTATAGGTAGATAAGGACGCTCCAGTAATTTTAGCTTAAAAAGTCCAGCACTCTTCTTTCGTCCACCTCCTGACGAGGGACAGTCCATGAGGATATCCAATGATATACCATAAAACAAAAGAGAGCTAATTTAGATTCTTGGCGGCCGGTGACAGCTCACCTAAACCATGCGAGTGTGGTGCCTTCTCTTAAACCATGGTTTAATGAGCTACACTGCGTGCCCTTACCAGCCTAGGACCTGTAAAACGCCACCGACAATACCGTGAGTAACTCAGTACTGGTATTATAAAATATGGTTGCCATCGATCGGCACGTGGTGCGACTCTCCACAAATAATCTCTCAAACATAGTGTGGATAGAAATTCGGTTATAGACAGTCATTTAGTCAAATAAATGTATCGACGTAAATTAGTACAAAAAAAAATATATTTTAATTTCAACTAAATATAAGCTATCTGTCATTTGTTAATGTACAAAGAACACGGAAGTGTCTCAATATGTTTATCAATGTTCATTTATTCGATATATATTCGAGAAGCCACAACCTGAAACGTATATAAACTCTAAATAACTCGAGTCGTTGGGGTTGTAAAATAATCAACACTTTAATCTCAATAGATAAAGAAGTTTTAAGATCATTTCATTATCAGTCTGTCCACTAATACCTAATACAAAGTTTCAACCTCATCAAAGTCTTACAACCCTTAAACTTGTAAAAGAAATATTTTTTTAAGTAATTTCAAAGATATCACATACAACGTATTCGTATTCGCATACGATACTTCCGTATAGGATCATTTACAAAATATTCTATAGTCGCATGTCGAAAATGAATTACAATGAACTTTCTAGCGAGGAATTACAGATGAATTTCCTAATCAGCGCGCGAGCCCGGCTCGCACATGCTCAGTCCTAATCTCTACCCGACTGCGTCAGAAGGGCGGTATGGGTATTTTCGTCTATCTTACCTTAGACCCCGCTACCGCTCGTCGCTCGTAGCTCAGCATACTCGAACCGTCGATTCCATTCACGCGCACAGTTTCTCTACTCCAACGTTGTTTAGATTACCGACGTACCATCGCCGACAGCGGCCGAGAGAAAACTTAAAAGAAAAACTAAAAAAAAAAAACAAAAAAAATGTCGTTACATTTTACAAATAATAAAACATATAATAAAAAACTGCCAACCGATACCATAAAACTAAAAACGCGTATAAGCAATAGTAAATTAACTTTTTGTGGTAGGCATGCATTTTCGCGATTTTTTTTGGTTAGTGAAAGCGTATGGAAATGTACTTTGATGCCGGTGCAGTTTCCGCGTGACGGACGGGTCGCGCGCGTCCGTCTCGATGCACCTTCCACAAATGACTGCCGAACTTGTCGAGTTTTGTAAACGCGCCTAAAAGGATTCGCATGGAAATCAAATGAGGTTTTAAGATAAAGTTTTTATTGCTTTTCAAGTGACTGTCAGACATTTATGTAGGTAAGTGATCACGTGAAAGTTATACAAATTAGGTTTTTGATACAGATTTTATTTTTCAATAAAGTTATTGAGAATGGAATGATTTATTGGTTGCATTTGAAAGACATTTATAGATGGATTTTGACCAAAAATACGGCCTTTAAAATTCTAAATACTAAAAAAATAATTTCTGAATTTCGTTTTCATTTAAATTACTTAATTTGTTACTTATTATTTTTAGGTATATATTGTAGTTTGTAAATTTAGGTTTTTCTCGGTGAGGAGATGAAATCGATCTCTTCTTAAGGATTGTGAAGTGGCTCGGAAGAAAAGAGTCTTAGTTCTAGTTTGAACCTCCTTGTAGTTGTCGTAGTAACGATTAAGACTGAGTTGGTATTTGTCTTTATTACATTTCTAGGAGGATAATGTTTTTATAGTTTCTTTATTAAATGTTATTTTCGCAATGTATAAACTGATTTTGATGTTAAAGATGTCGTTAGAATATTTAAATCATTGACATTGATATTTGCTAATTAAAAAAATATGGGATATAGATAATCAGTATTTATAATATTTAGTTGTGTATTCTGTGTGTTAAATAGCCAATTTTTTTTTTTTTTTAGCTGAGCCCATATTATAATCAGGTACGATTTAGAAAATTTTCTTACGATTAAGAAAAAGTTTGAAAAACCAACAACATTTGCTGTAGAATTTTCCCAATAGAAATTCAATTAATTCAGCACTTGCCGCTAACCGGTGACAATCGAAATCTCACCCCAAAGTCGCCCTTAAATAGAACTATCAGCATCCACTCTAATTACTACTACTCACGTTCATCTAAAATATACCTCATATCAAATTAAGTCTAAACTCAATAATTAGCGTATCGAAATGCTCTCGGTAGGGTGAAACAAAACACGGTGGAAACTAGAAAGTAAACCCGAGAGGGATGTAACAGACTATTATTACGCCAATCAGTAATATTTTAATCCTACTTCAAATCTAAAATGGCGCTTCAATCGTCCAATTAGTGATGATACAGGCAATTAATATAATTGGGACGTTGACTAGGTTTCATATTAATCTATTAGGGATGAAAGTTAGATGATAATTAATATTAGATATATTATTTTGTTAAGCTATGTAAATGAAGCGGATTTTAGTTGGAAATATAATTATGATGTCATTTGATAATCTGCGTGAGCAAAATTATTATATCGAATAGTGACAAAACGAGCCCCTATTCCTGTTTTACAGGCTTCCTTACTTTTACTTATTTTGTCTTATTCATAAAAGCTTATTAATATTAGAGAAATATCGTGTGAAGTCCGATTCCTAGCAAGCGACAATCACATTTGATACCTGAAAGGGGTTTTGCTTTGTGTCACACCTCGCTCGCGAAAGGCGGGCAATACAGGGTGCTGTCTATGATTACTCGACATTCATAATGTGCTACGCAGTACCGTGGTAGCTTCTCTTCAATAAATGAATTTGATTTTGTTCTTTACTTCTATATCTGAATGAGCGTCAATGTTTGACTTGAAAATATTTAAAATATTTTCTTATAGTCGCCGTATCATTACCAGAGCATTCTCAGGTAATAGTCTAGACAAAGATGAAGATTGATTTTAATTACTTTCCCTTCAAATTCTTTGCATATCTTTCAGCGAATACAAAACTTAAATTGGATTCCTATCGGCCGGATTAACCTGCCTGCTAAGCTGACATTTTTAGACTTCTAGACATAATTATTGCAGTTTTTTCAGCTTAGGATAATTTTAGATGACTACAAAATTGTTCTCAAGTTAGTAATTTTTTGTGTGTTTGATACGTGATAACTTTGTCACGACTGAATCAGACTTTTAAACTTCAGTTTTTCGTGGGTTATTTTAGTGGACAAGGTGGTGGTATATTAGCTTTGTATGTAAATGAAAACTAAACAAGGGTGTGGAATAAGTAATTTACTCATTATATATAGCTTTCCTTCAGTAAATTAACCATATCACAAGCCCATATACCGGAATCAATGCTTTAGTTAATCAGCTTAAGTCTGCGTCAGGCGCTGTGATTGGGGCTAAGTCTTGTGGTCAACCACTCACAGTCCTGATCAACTGTAGTCTGATATGATTTGACAGCAGATTACAATACATTATCACGCCTCCAGAAACCACAGTTTAATCTGACTGATTCCATCCGTGATAACGTCAGGAGCCGGTCAACCCCTTTGTGTGATCCGGTGTTAATTCGACATATCATTATCTCCACGCCGTAGCTGCTAATAAGGATCAAAGTAGGCTTTTAACCCCTCTAAAAGCCTGGTTTTTCACTCATCCTATCACGTCAACAGCAATTACAGCCCCTGAAACTCTCTGCAGTAATCTTTTAGGACTTGTCTGCAAAATTTTGCTCATTAATAGTGTAATGTGAAATTGCACGGTAGTAATGGCATGCACGTGATCATTAGCCTCATGCGTATTAAAATTAGCAATCATTGTATCATTGCACGGATGGATGAAATAATGAGAAGCCAAAATGGCCTTTATGTGTTTGTGATACGAGGACTTTGTGTCGAAATTAGTTGATTTGTTGAATAGAACGATGGAATACTAATGCAATGCTCTTCAGTGTTTAGACCTGACTAAATATTAGAGAGGATTACTGTCGTTTGTGTCTCTCCCATTGGGCGCAGCGTGATGTTGTTCAGCCTATAGCCTTTCGCGATAAATTGAATAACCAATAACAGTCGCGCGTTGCGCTCTCGTGGAAATACCTTTTACAATTTGATTTAGCAGTACCTGAAAATAGCGGGTTCAATCAAATAAATAATATTATCACGAATTCTGCTGGATACTGTAACTGGATATTCTGAATATGAAATTGTTTATAGATGATAAATAATATATAACGACAAAATTTGTTTTTTTGGGCAGGCGTTATTTTTTGGAGCAAATATTTTTATTATCCTCTGAAACAGAATTACAAGAATCGGGCTTTGTTGAAGTCATTCCTTTTTCTGTCGGTCGGTTCCAGCTAGTAAAGGCTCAATACAAAGAAGTAAATCACAAAGCAAATTTAGAATATATTTGACATCCCAAACAGACTTCTATCTCAATTTCCACTGACACACTTGACTGTATTTCTAGCTAAATATAAAGTCCTCAATATGTTTTCCCTTTCAAACAAAAGTATTTCGTGTACCCCAAAAAGACAATGCTAGCCTTTAGCCCCAGTCAGAGAAACCCTTTGAAATCAAAGAGTGTTGAAGTGGGCTTGCTGTACTGCCTTTTTGCTCCCGAAGCGAGGACATCGGAATGTGGCGCGAATGGTACTGGTATCCTGGAGAGAAGAAAAGGAATATTAGGTGCTGAAAACAGGACAGCTCGAAAGCATAACGCTGTTTGACAATCGCCCTTATGCTTGTATATTTTTTGCAAAGGATACTTTTTTTTTTACTTTCCCTTATAAGTTTTTGCTCTTTATTTCACAATGTGTTTCCAGATCTAACTTGACACTTTATTATTTTGAGATTTTATATTAGCTTGTGTTTATTTAGGCAAGCCAATTAAGCTTTTCATGATAATTTGTTACAGACGTTTTAGTATGCTTGATCTACTGCGTAAGGTGTGCGTTTTTGTTTTGTCTTTTGCGTTATTTAAAAGGTTACTGTAGAAATCTGATATTTTTGGTTATACAGTCTGGCTATTTTAACTGGGATAGCTGGGCAAAAATAAGAAATAAATATCACAGCTTCCGTGTTTCGGA
This sequence comes from Chrysodeixis includens, assembly GCA_941860345.1. Taxonomy (NCBI): domain Eukaryota; kingdom Metazoa; phylum Arthropoda; class Insecta; order Lepidoptera; family Noctuidae; genus Chrysodeixis; species Chrysodeixis includens. Next base: position 1,184,263 of record OW796090.1, on the reverse strand, counting down.
AGGCAAGTAAAAATGTGGGTCCTGCGCCTGATCTGCGTGTTGGATTACCGTCCCATCGGGCTATGAGAGTAACGGAACAGAGAGTGCACCTGTGTATGCGCACGCGCTTGTGCACTATAATATGTCCTGCGTGGCTGGCTGGTGTCATAGTCACACTAGCTACCGTGGCCAAAATCGGTACGGACACATTATTAGCGTACAAAACAAGTGACAGTCAATAATAAATAATTACTCATCGGTAAACACTTGTGTGAGTGTTAGTACGAGCGATAAAACCGTTACGTCAGTCTCCAACAACCTAGTGCATCTCTTTAGCAAGTCATTGAATGAAACAAATTCTAATGTTATGGGCTACACTTTACTGCCATATTCATAACACTTTACTTTGTGATGTTTTGTAATGTCTTTTGTCTCTACTTTTTGTTTTGAAATGATAGGGATAGCATGATACTTAAAGCTTAGGTTTTTAAGTAGGTGGCGTTCGTGACTGCTCTTAAATGTTGTTTTAAAGAGGCTGGTTTTAATTCTAGATACGTATCAGCTGGCGCTGAACTATTCTTGCCAAAAACTCACCTTCAGTTTCTTTATTAGACTTGACTCTTTGCAACTTTTTTGCTGGATCTCTTTTTTTTGGGTAAAATCCAAAAAATTGCTAATTTTTTTCTTGACTGTAGCGCAAGATAACGATTCTTGGGAGAACTTAGAAGATGTCTTTGCCCAGCAGTAGGTAATATTTTTTTTTGTAACCTGTCTGTTATCCCATTGCCGGGCAAAGGCCTCCCCCCTTTTTCTCCAAACCATTCTATGTTTTGCTATTTTTCTAATTGAGGGTAGAAAATAAATTATAGTTTATTATGAGCATCTATTTGGTTAGCACGTATAACCAAATGGGATAGTAAAAAGATACCAAGTGGGAAAATAATGACCGTTGTGTGCGACTTGCTTCATTCTTGATTCTTGCTTACGACAAATATTTTTGCAAAACCTCGCGGAAGAATTAGTTACATTAGCGCTAGAATTTATTAAAACAAGAGAATGAAATTGGTACAGGTATTTAATTCTTGCGAAGCTCTTTCACAAATATTTTTTAGTTAGTTTTGTTCGTTGTATAAATGATTGTGCGACGAGTTTCAGATAGAATGTAGGCAAAGACTGTTCGGAGAAAAGTGTTAGTTTTATTCAAAATTCTTCGTTTGGAAATAAAAGGTTTGATATTTGAAGTTTTTAGTTTTCAGACTGGTTGCCACGTGATTCTGTGTAAGTCGGTACCATTGTATAAAGATTTTGTGTGAAGATTTCTAGATAGAATGTAGGCAAAGACTGTTGGGACAGGACTGATAGTTATTTTTAACAATTTTTTGTTTGATATTTCATGTTTTTAGTTTTCAGACTGTTTGTGACAAGGTTCGGTGAAACATAGTCCTGTTAAAATAATACTGGCTAATAACACTGGACGGTGTGGCCGAAATCTTTTAAGGTCATTAGAATAATATTATACTCTATAGTATAGAGTTGTATATATATTTGACTGCACGGATAGCCGAGTGGTATAAAGTCACCACGCCAATAACCACTTTCGCGACGAGTCGCGGGTTCGATCCCCGCGTAGGACAAGCATTTGTGCGTTCCACAAATGTTTGTTAAGAGTCTGGGTATCTTTGTGCATGTGAATTGGATGTCTTTGAGCCCCCGCGATACAAAGATTAAATTACTTAGTGAGAAAATCGTTTTAAAAAAATCATTTCTTTTTAAGTTATTAATACAAATTTAGTTTGATTAACTACTGAATCGATTTCAAAAGAATTTTCAATGGCTTATGTATTTAATGTAAAGCTACATTATGTACGTCACAGACTACATAATAAATGTTAAGAGAGGACCGTGGCAGCGAGGTTAATACAGCATAATTAGATATTTAGCCCGGAGGTAGCAGACACGCCGGATTAAGGCATCGGCGTCTTTTTGCAGCTAATTCCGACACCCACGCGGACGAAACCGCAGGCAAAAGCTAGGGTTTTAAGCGGAGGCTAATATGTAATCACGTTAAAAGGTTATAAGTCCTTTAATATTTAAAGGAAAAATATTTTTAAAATTTAGAAAATATATTTTTAGAATTTAGAAAATATATTTTCGTACTGGGAGCTGACCATAACTAGAACTAAATTGAGCTGTATCTTTCAGAAGAATTTATAGGATATAAACTGTTAGCCGCGACTTTAGCGTTTTAGCTTAGTTCGTTTTAATTTAGGGTATATAGTAAGTATTTGATGAATCTTGCGCCGAGCTGGTGTCTGTACTGGGGAGAGCAGCCACGCAGCGCGGGACGCATCTTGATATAAAACACGCGAAAGAGCGACCCACCTAGCTCTCTGCTGGCCGGCGGAAACCTGTGGTCGGTTTATGAAGACTTTTATTGCATTGTATTTAACTGTGGTAGGGACGATAAAATGAAATTAGTATTATTGTATTGTTATTTTTGTATATTGACATCGTGCATGCTAACATAGTTATACCTTTTTATTGTTACTAACCATTATGGATCACAGTTGTCTGATAATAAATTAAATGAATTGCCATGGACCGACTCAAAACGCGAATGACGTTGCAAAGCGGTTCAGGTTTAGTCAGTAAAATGAGTCTATGAGGATTCCAGGGTTTTACCAAAACAAATGAGTGTCAGGTCATGAAATACAGCTATTTAATGAAATACATGAGCATTATAATGAAGATTTTTTTAACGAATTTAATCCTTGTGTCGCGGGAGGTATCACAGACATTCAATGCACATGCACGAAGACACCCACACTCAGAACACGCCTTTATGGATCGCACAAATTCTTGTCCAACGCGAGGATCGAACCCGCGACATGTCACATACTGTGATAATTGGCGTGGTGACATACCACACGGCTATCCCTGTAGTCAATACATAACAATACAACTACGACAGATATACCTACATACATAGTCACAACACACTTAGTAACAATTAGAGTAGAGAGACTGATCCGTCTGGTAACTCCTTTCCTGATACATTACAGGACAAAAGATCGACGTATTCGAACTATTCAGAGTTCATTGACCGCGTTACGTCACGTGTAAAGACGTATTGTTAACATGTCTAAGATGTAGCGTCTTGGTTTATTTAACTGTATAGGTATTGCTCTTCACGATATCATAAACAAAGTCGCTATCTGTCTGTCTGTCTGTTCGCTTAAATGTTTAAAATAACGGATTTTGAAGCGATTTCTTTTAATAGGTAGAGTGATTCAAAACGAAAGGGCAGGTCGTTAGTGTATTTGTATGAAGGTGATATTTTTGGTTCCCGTATTTCAGAGTGAAGTAAAGAACGCTACAATCACTTTGGCTGTCCGGCTGTCTGTCTGTCCGTCCGTTTTCTCAAGGACACGTATAAGGGTAAAATGTTTTAATTTTCTAGACACCAAACCTTAAAATTTAATGGAGCTATTATAAGTCGTTTCTTACAAAGGGAATATCAAATAACCGAAACCCTTCTCGGAAGTTTGGCAAGTTAAAACTTCTCTTTATGCACAATAATTAGTAAGTACCTACAAACTAGCTGTTGCTAGCGACTTTGGTCACGCGAATTTCGTTACATTAGAGGAGGGTAATAGATACAAGTTTCTATTACCCTCCTCTAATGCTGTCAGTTAAAAAGTAGCAGATATGTTAACCCAACTAACTCAATACCAAATATCAACAATACTTTTATAATAACTTTCGTGAGAATGATTCATACTTAAACGTTACAACGGTTTACTCACGCGTATTTATCGGGAGTTCTCAGTTCGACTCGCGACCCCGCCGCCGCGTTAGCTCATGATTAAGGACTTCAGTTGGGTCCGAAACTAGTCGGGCTATCCCGATAAATACGCGTGAGTAAACCGTTATAACGTTTAAGTATCAACAATATTGCTCCAGCCGTTTGAGAGTGAAACATCCATTCATACTTACAAATTGTCGCGTTTACAATATTAGGTTTTATTTTCTGTCCCATTGCAAAACAAATGAATTACCCCTTTATTGATACTCCGTCCACGTATTGCTGTGATTTCACAGCTGGTGATTGTGTATTCAACACCGCAAAATTAAAAATGCCCTTTTGAGTTCTACAAAACTGACCACAAAATCTGTAACAATAGTCGTAATTACTTATTGTGTGTGTAATACAGGGGCTCCCAAATTGGGCTTCGGAGCACCCTATATAGAGGGTATCGTACCGCAAAGCGACCCTCTATCGTTGTCCAACTAAAAAACCTGTAAAGACGAAGTTACTGGTTATTTTCGATAGTAAGATTTTGGAACGGACCACTTAAAGTCTGTACTTGTAATTTTAACGATTCTAAAAAACCTTTTTTAAGTCTACTGGTAATAAAAACTTTTTGGTTTTGGTAGAAACAAACTGACGATTATATTTTCATTGTCCTTGCCTTTAAAAACAAATAAAGATATAAGTAGGTATTGCTCCGACTATCTTTGGTTCCAATCGGAGTTTTTAATCATGACCTGGCGCCACAACAGGGTTTCCTTACAAATTTTGTTATAATTCCTTGGTATTGGGTGTTTGACAAAAAAAAAATAGTCCGATATAACTGATTGCCAACAAAACGTATATTGTTTTACTAAGTGCCTCGACGGCCAAAAAAAGTTTGGTAACCCCTGGAATAATGATAGTCTGATGACTCACAGTCACTGCTCATTGTGTACACAGTTTTCGTCACTAATTAAACTCTCCCTAGTTTAACTTGCAACCCTTTATAAACTCCACTAGGTTTTTCCATATGTGAACCTATGAAAACCCCTTGCCATACGATACTGTACTGTATTACGTATGAATATGGTCGGAAATTGATTGGCAATGCCAATGTTATTGGCATTTTTCAGTCAGGCATGTCAATAGTGTGACTTTAATTAAGGTAGCTTGTCTATAGAAATTCGGCGGACAATGGTAGACGTGACCATTATTGTACATTGAATTGTTTTACAACATGTCGAAACCGACAGAGATCTTATATTACATACCGTTTGTTTGAGTAGGAATAAAACAACATGGAATCGATACACTCGTTCCCAAATTTTTGACTGCACGGATAGCCGAGTGGCTCGCCAATCACCACCGTACGTGACACGTCGCAGGTTCGATCCCCGCGTAGGACAAGAATTTGTGCGATCCACAAAGGCTTGTTCTGAGTCTGGGTGTCTTTGTGCATGTGAATTAAAAGTCTGTGAAATCCCCGCGATACAAGACTTGAATTCCTTAGTGCAGGAACGTTTTGGTCAAGAAGAAACTCTTAGTTTGGACAAGGTGCAGCAAGTGGAAAGAGAGGGAGGAGGGACATGATACGCGGGGTTTGAACCCGTGACACGTCGCGCACAGCGGTAATTGGCGTGGTATCCTATTATAGGATTCCACGCCAATTATAATTATAGGCGAATATTCAATCCCAACCCTGTGGCATGATGAAAAAGAGCTATCATTGTAAAATAATTCATCCAATCTTTAATTATGACGAAAATAATAATTATAAAATATGTAGTTTGCAACTAGATACATTTTTTGACCTATCTAAAGTTGACAGAAGTGAAACGTTTCGCGTTCTAGCGCCCATAAATCGCCGAGTATTGTACACTTGTTACTCAACACACAAAGGGGATTGCTGCGGTTTCCTTCACGATCGGTTTAGCATGAGATAACGCCATTCTGCGGTCCCGGTAACTGCTGGTATCGAGGTTCGATTCCGGGTTACAGTTAAGTAGGTTAACAGAGAATTACTTAGCGTTTGATTTGCGCTGTTTGTTGCTTCAGTATATGTGTTAGTTTCATTTCACTTTATATCTAAGTATTATGTCTAAACATTCCTTATATACGTGATATTATGAAATGACAATTTGTCTCTATTTTTTACTAGATAATAACAATGATAAAGACAGCATTATCTTTCGAGATCGACATTTTTGTCAGTCAAAGAAGTTCTCAAAAGGTCTACCTTTTTTTTCTAAAATTGGTAGTAGTAGTTTTTGAATTTATCACGAACAAATATTATTCACGACGGAGGACTTTTGTTTTATAATATGTAGTCGAAATCTTCAATAGATAAAAAAAACATTCAATAACAATTACTAATTGAGACGATTATTTGGTCAAAGCTACCTTAGTTATTACATAGCTTCAGACTTCACAGAACTCAGCCCACACTCCAATTCCGTCATTTTATTCCATTGCCCAGTACCATTGATTAATCAGACATACGCTTTTCAAAAAGAAAAAAACTGACGGACAACCATCAAAAAATTTCATCGTCTCCTTTTTTCATCGTGACCAATCTGTACTACGGAACGAGTCAATATGAGTATTATTAGTACCTTGTCCTGAATGTAATCTGAACAGGACAGACATCAAAGAGACATGGAAATGAAACTAGAGAACTGCGGCAGACAAAGTACAAAAAAACGGGGCAAATGCGAGTCGGACTCGCGCACAAGGGGGTCCATGTTATCATCTATAATAGACAATCACGTTTGTTGTAGGTATACTAATTTTTAGTCTGTTAATCTTTCTGTTTTTAGATCAAGTAAAAATTGCTTAAAAATTACGTTGTATGGAGACCCCCGTAATAAATCTGTTTTTTTTTTTTATTTTTGCTTTCTAGCTATCACGGTTTATGAGATACACAGCCTGGAGACAGATAGACAGCGGAGGCTTAGTAATAATGTCCCGTTTTACCCTTTGGTTACGGAACCCTAAAAAAAACCTGAACCATAACCACTATCTATTAAAATTTGTCGGCAGTTGAGGAAGAGAGACGCCACTCTACGCCGAGTATAGCGTTGTCTCTCTCCCACCACTGCAACAGTCTTACTCTGAGAGGTTATAATAGGACTTTAGTGCGTACACCTCATAGGTACTCATCGGATTTCGAATGATTGACGAATGGTGGACGTGTATAAGTCTGTTATAAGATTACTTTAGGCTCGTTCGTTCTTTGTGTAAGGATTAATACTTTGGAAATGGAATGCAGACTAGACGTTTTCATTTCGAACGCATACTGTCATACTAGCGAATTTAATCCTTGTGACGAGATTGCTTTTACACACTTTCAAATCACATGCACAAAAATATCACATTCAGAAAAATGGTTTTGGTATTGGACTTGTTTGCCCTATGCGGGATTAAAAGTAAAATTCTTTAGTTAGACTATAAAATGGACATCCCTATTTTTTTTCTTTTTAAGTAGAAAAAGATCTGTAGTACTGAAAATTAAGGAGCGAACACGTGTTGGGTATCTAGGGGGGGCTAAATTAACGGGCCTGTGGGTCTAGTGGTTACTAGCCCTGGCTGCTACACGAGAGGTTGTTCGGGGTTTGATTCCCATTGTTCGATCATTGTTCTGTGTCTGGGTGTGATTTATCTATAATATGTACATATTTAGAAATATATAAGTATGTTTACCTATCAGCTGTCTGATTACCGTAACATAAGCTCTGCTTAGCTTGGGATCAGATGGCCGTGTGTGTATATTGTCCCAAGATATAAAAATTAAAACAAATGTATGAATAAGTGGCGCAGTTAGTCACAACTTATTAATTTTAACTACACTACATCAAATTAGTAATAGACGTAAACTGTTTTTCACAGCGGTAGCCGGCTACCAACCAGGCTAATATACCCGTTACTAAGCAAGCGTGATTATTATTGTTTACTTCTTTTATATTCGAGGGAAATCCTTTTTCTAGCTGTGGGATATAAATCATAATAATATGGTCTACATATTACTTGGTTCTTTTGTATTTTTTTCTAAAGTTGTACGAAAACCTTCATACATGAAATAGTGTTCGATTTACAGTATAAGTTACTGGTACCAGTAATTTAGAGACCGTATTTGAATGAGCTGTTAGGTGATAATCCGGTGAAAAAGTCTTCAGTTAAACGCATAAACATTTTGAAAAAATGTTTATATGATATAATATTTTAATAAGCGATTGAATAGTTGCCATATTTTTGTTTATGCCTGCTAGTAATAACAATAATCACCTTTATCACAAGGTAGTAAGATCTATAATTCTATACTGTTCGTTTGTATTCCAACTACGCCAGTGCTGGCACAAAACTACTGTCTTATAATATAGTATAGTACAGTTAGCAACAGAAGTCGGTTCACCGGTTTTTTTTTAAATGTGATTTATATTTTCCAATTAGTGACCCTATCAAATTCAACGTTGTTGGGTTATTAGTTAACAAAATATATTTGATATCTAACCAAATTAAAACTAACTAAACACCAATTTCCACGATATTTTGACTGGCCTATTGGTCCGGGGGTTAGTTTTCCTACTGCCATACCGGAGGCCGTTGGTTCGATTCCCATCCAGGAAAAATGATAGTGTAATAAGCACGGTAATTTGTTCTGTGTTTATGTGTAAAATATCTATATTTGTATGTATTTAAAAACATATAAGTACGTTTACCAGTTGTCTAGTCTAACACAAGTTACTCTAGTATACTAAATTCTAACACAAGATACTCTACTATACTTAATTTGACACTAGATGGCGTTGTGTGTATATTAAAACATATTTATTACTCTATACATCATTGTATCTTGTAACATACTGGTACTTTATAAACGAGATTACGAACGTTTGTTGGTGTCTGTATCGTCGCGTCGTGACCTCAAGTGAAAGTGAACCATTGTTGAGGTCCACTCGGGCCACTAACCTAAGTGTGAGATGATTACAATTGTATTATACAATGTTAAACAAAGCCTGGTGCTATATTAGACTAGCGACACATATAATTTATTGTAGTAATTAAATATTTTTACCGATCACCTTTCGTATGTCATACACTTACTTCTACTTTTGCAGTACTAAATAATGTTGTTACTAACAAACAACATTTAATTTTTTTCCATAATATTAGTTTTAGGTGTAAAAGATAAAAAGAGATTTATTAAAAAAAACAACAAACCTCGGTATGTTTGTAGTTGTTGTTTAGTAAATATGTAGTAGCCCATTCTCAGACCTACTGAATGCACATACAAAATTTCAAGAGAATCGGTCCAGTGGTTTCGGAGGAGTACGGTAACTAACATTGTGACACGGGAATTTTACCTATATGTAGGATTAGAAAATAAATAATTATGTAATTGATATTACCCGAGTGGTTGTATCTATTTTTGGAAGCAATTTACAGGCTCTCTCGTACCTCGTTAAAATTATAAGTTACGTCTTTTATTTATCGTAAATCTTAATAGACAGTTAAATCAATTTTTAAACGTGTATCGAATCGATGGAAAAGAAAACACATAATTAGTAAAGTCATTCCAATAGCTTTATCAGCCAGTTAGAACAAACCGATAAAAGAAAACACCAATAAAATAATATTCAAATAATAATTTTCAAGCTGAAAGAATCTGTATTTTGATATAGCAAGTAGGTAAATAGCACATCGAACGATATTCAATACGACTAATCATAAATAGGTCAATTCATATGAATGTATAGAAAATTGATAATTTAAATAATAAGGTCCTTATTAGGTATTGATTTCAGTAAGTCTAGCCGAGTCCCACTGTTTCACCCACGTTTATAACTCCAGGAGGTCTTCGTCCTACTAATATTATAAACGTGAAAATTTGTTAGTGCGGATGAATGGATGTTTGTCACTCTTTCACGCTCAAACGACTGGAGCTATTTTGATGATATTTGGTATGGAGTTAGTTGACACGTTGGATTAATACATAGGCTACTTTTTAAACGACAATGTCAGATGAGGATTATGTTTTTGCAGCTATAAACGAATGAACGGGTGAAGTCGCGGTCAATAGATAGTATAGTTATTATTTTATTAATGCTAATCAGATTGTGCCCTAATTTCAACACACTTGTTTTGCTTTGAAATGTTAACATTTTCAGAGCGAATTATATTAGCTGTTCTTGGTTATGTAAGCTGAGATTATGTCATCAAAAATAATTGAGCCATTTTAATAATAAACCGTTTGACTTTTCATATTATCTTTAGTTTAAGTCTGTATTGAGCAAAGATGTAACTTAACAAAAATAACCATATTTTTGACAACATTTAGTAACATTATAACAACCAAACACTTCAATTATATTTATTTATATTGATGGAGTACTTTATTAAGGTCGAATAAATATGACGATTTGCGCAAACATTGTGAGGCCTTCGTACTATCTATTAATAGGCGTCGGAGTAAATTCTTGAAGATAATTATCAATATTGAAATCTATTGAGCAATTACTTCAACCTTAGGGCAATTATATTTTTAAGACTTTTAGGGTTGAAACGCTTGGAGAATAGGAGCTAGGTACACGAGTTCTATATAAGTTACTCGCAAAGCGCTTGGTTGACTCCACCCGTGATCAGATAGCTGGGCTGTATTTTGCACAAAGAATTGGCATTGCCATTCAACGTGGTAATGGCGCCAGTCTCCTGGACACGTTTTCCGCCATTGACAGAGATGACCGTATATTTTTTGACGCTCTGTAAATATGTTATTTTTTATGTTATGTAAGTCTAGTTTTAAATGTAGATGTTTTTTTATTTTTTTGTGTCTGAATTTCAATGCACGTTCTCGTATGCAATACCACTGCTGGGCAAAGCCTCTTCAAATATGTGGACGGGATTGAGCGAGCATTGATCTCTATGCTCGCTCAATTCAGACGAATTCAGATTTCATTATTTGGAAACCATTTTCATCGCGATGTTTTCCTTTACTTCGTAGTATGTTTTGAAATCGATATTAATTTTGTTGAAAAGTCCAAGAAAACGGAGTAAATCTACGACCTATTTCGCAAAAAAATGTATTTCGTCTCATAAAATGTTAAGTGTTCTTTCTATTTCTTTGCTTATTTGACTGATTTACTTGACATGCTTTACTTGACATAAATGTTTAACGAGCATAGAAAAGGTTATTGACGATAAACGTTCATTCATACGCATATCAGAGATATAAACAACATACAATCGTTGGTCGGATAATTGAATACTGTACTTACCAATGTTGGTCGCACAAGTATGCAATACATTATGCCAACATCCGTAAGAACATTTACTATTGTACGCTGAAATACTGAGATAGTATTAGTATGATTTGTAAATGTAATTACATTTGTCTGTGAGTTTGCCTTTTGAAAATAAGCATCACACTCTAGACCATTTTTGTTCCTCTAGAGATGAGCAGCAGTTAACTTTGACTGCTTCACCGGACTATGTTGGCGAGACTATAGTTAAGCTAAGGCACAAAATTATATTAGAGTCAGACAACGAATGCTAAGGTCCCTGTGGGGTTCGGACCTCGACTTAGTCGTTACTGGCTATTGAATTTAACAGCAAAATCAAATAAGAGAGCTAGCTGGATTAGTAAATGATTATTTAGGAATCTGAGTTATGACCAGTTTGACCGGTATGAGAACAGACCAATATTTGCTAAAAACGGAGGACTCTGCACCAACTTCATCTTTCATGAAAAAATGCAAAATTGTCTCTAATATTTTGAAAATTACCTACCGTTATATTCCTCTTCTCTCCTAGTTTAACCGTGCCCGATAAATACAAATATTTCTAGAACCGTTATGCATTACAGAGAGCAAAATTAACCTTAATTTATAAAAGGGAAGAGTCCTAGACTAATTCATCTGACCTTTTTCTACAGTCTAATAAATTAGTTTCAAGAATGGCTTTTGTAATATGATTAAGAACTCCACTGGACGCACCCTTCTCGCTCTTAATCATTACTAAGAAAAGCTGTCAGTTTGTTAAGAGCTGTAATATAGCGTACTTTAATAGAGGCCAGGGTTTGTAGCGAAAGCGATGTGAATGAAACAAAAGATGGACACCAAATGTTTGAACCAAATGAAACAAAAGATAGTCGCGACTACGAATGTTTGAATGAATGTTGGTTAATTGGTGTGTTGGTATATTGGTTCAATATGGTATGTTAATTGCAATAACTTGCATAATAAGATAAGTGATATTCACTATTTATATACGACAGTATGTTTTAATTAATGTTAGTATTATAGGCTGTGGATAATCATTTAGGTTTATGATCTTGGAGTTTATAATCGCTTGCAGTGAAGAAGCGTGGTGATCTAAAATTGTTGATTCTCGGCATTGTTAGAGACATTTGGTTTATAGTAACATATTTAAAAATTGATATGATTATTACTAAGTTATTATGATAAAATAATAAGCTAAATATGTGAGTACCCGGAAAATGTTACAGTTTTCTTTTATAATCGACTCCGAACTAAAAAAAATTAACCTTGTATCGCGGGGGGTTATGGCAACTGATAAACATACCTTTATACTTATAAATACATAAATTACTATTAAAAATAATCGTGCTTATCACACAAACAGTTGTAGGTGAGAATCGAACCCACGTTATAGCAGTCAGGGGCACTAACCACTAGACTAACAGGCCATACAATACATTTATAACGTCATCGGCATTTCTTATTTAGGCACCAACATGCCTGACTGTTAAACTTTACATCTAATTTGACTATTGTTTTATGGGGCTATTAAACACGTAATTATGAACAATTTTATAGTTTACTAACTACTTACCATCTCTTAAAGTAAGGCTGCTGCAATTGCGAAAGAGATGGTGATATACACGGCATAGAGCGGTGTCTCGCTCATTTGTTTTGTGGTGCAAGACCACTTGAAGTCTTTATTGACTACTAGCTGTTGTTCGCGACTTCGCCCGTGCGAGTGTCGGTTTAGCCGTAAAAACATTACCCACTTTTGACCTTTTCTGAATTTACCCCATCCTTCTATTCTTCGAACGCAATTATTTTAACTTTTCAACAAAAAATATATAAAAAATCTTAGCAAAATTATATACTTAAACCTTTCTTGAGAACTACTCTATAGGTTGTTGAAAACCGCATGAAAATTGATGCAGTATTTTTTGACTTTATCGCGAACAGACAGACAGACACGTTGGAGGACTTTATTTTATAATATGTAGTAATGCATAATAGTGATTATGTATTTTAATGCAAGCATTTAATTAAGCATGTAATTTGCAAGTGTTACAGTCACATTGCTATTGTCTATTATATTGTATTGTTTTATGACATCCGATAGCCATAAAATTTTGTTATGGCTACAGTTAATTATAATGGTTAAGAAAATTGGGCTCGCCGTGGAAAATTGTCATTAGCTTCTTAGAGATAGGTATTTGTTTATTTTTAAATGCAGAAAAGTAATTATAACATATTTAGGTTTGTTATGTATAATTTTTGCTTAGTCCTTTCGTCAAAAAGACTCTCTCCCAAACTTTAAAGCAGTTTTGTTATTTTTTACTGTCGGGATTATAGCAACTAAACGCGCTATCTGTCGGACTAATTAAATTTTTACATCTTTTACCCTTTCGTCATCTCCCAAACGAATTTAAATACACCGTCAAACATTCACAAATAATTATCTAATCTAACTATAGGACAACTGTGGTTCAATTTAAAACAAAAATATCTCCATTCACCTCCAATGGTTCAACCGCCAGTACGGTATATTTCGGCACGGTGCCTTGCGGTCTCCACTAATATCATAGACAGTGGAACGCCGACTGTAAGGCTGACCGCACATTGGAGTCAAGATTGCTTAAGACAGACTATTGCTATACAAAACATATGAAGGTGCGCACACTTCAAACAAAACGTCTCATAGACAAAATTGTCCAAATCGCACCAGACGTCTGACTAACGTTTGTCGGCTACCCTTTTTTATTTATGCGGGCGCGCACATCAACGACAAAACAGTCTAGTCAACGCAGGTATGAGGCAGACTTGTCTATGTGAGGCAAGTCTGTCTTAAAACTGTCGTGACTCCAATGTGCGGTCAGCCTAAAGGTACCTAAAGCATTTCTTGGTTAATTTTCTCGTCATTTAGAGTTCGATCGAAGACTGTCTGGCGTACTAATAGGCGTGCAAGGGACTGAATATTGAACTTTGACTTGCTTTGTCTGACAAAGGGATTGGAATCACTAATATGATATTAATGAATCTAGTCTGTTTGATACGAAGGGACTTTGTACACAGGTATTTGATGGTTATGATCTTCGCAGCGACTCTCGCCATACACACTCATAGATTTAAGCGAGACTTGAGACTGATTAATCTGATCCTTAAGTCTTAGTCTAGTTCGTCGAATATCTCCTTAATTGGTATGCTTTCAGGTATAATTAGCAGATTCGACATATTTGATCTCTTTGCTATTAACCGAGAATGTTCCGATTGATACCTATTGATTTTCGTGATAATACTAGCTTACTGGCTTCGCCCAAGCAGCCAATCCCTATAAACTAAATATAATGTAGTCAAATAGATAAACATTTGGTATTGTCACTAAGTAAATTGTTGTTAGTTAATACGGCAGTTAAAATTCCAACTACGGGTTAACTCGGTGACGCAACGTGGTTACCCGATACAAGGGTTTAAATCTAAATGTTTAAGAACTTTCTAGAAACATTTAACTGAGTGAATCACTTTAATGTAGGAACTCATTCATTATTGATAAGACTGCAGTCGTAAGGAAATAAGGTTGTGGGTTGTTTTGGTTAAGTTACGAGGAAGCGCATCTATTAGCAATGTGTTAGCAAAATTGGTGCAATTATTGCTGTGGAATTAACTTTTAATATTGTGACTATGTTGATCGGATCTCCTCTCCACGAGTATTGACATCTAATGTAACATTATAAATTGGACTTTGAGTACCTATCACCCCTCCCTGTCTTTATTATAGATTCAACTTTTAGTATTAATTTTAGTTCATGAGCATTAATGTCACAAGTTAAAAATGCATGCTTCTAGCTGGAGCACCTTTATTATTAGAAGCTTTGTTTCCGTTTTACTCGGTTTGTGGTTTTTCGACATTCGCTGTAATGGTGTCTAAATGAGTCGATTTTAGGTCAGAAGTTAATAAAACCACAAGACTGAAAAACCAGTTGTGGTCGCGTCACGACCGGCCAAGTAAACCCAATTAAATAATCTCAAACGCGTTAACGAACATTTAAACAAATGATCAGACTCCGCATCATAAATGTAGGTATGATCCTACTAATATTATAAACGCGATAGTAAATATACTTGTATGGATGTTTGTTACCCTTTCACGCTCAAAGTCTGGAGTAATTTTGATGTTTGGTATGGAGTTGGTCGACACCCAGTATCAACAAATAGGCTACTTTATAACCGACAACATCAGACCGAGGTTTTACAGTTATAACCAACATTTGAGAAATTCAAATACACAATATTTTATAGGAAAATGACCAAACTTCATGCGATTTTAGTCACCTGTGTAAACGGGATTTCGATTCGGCTTGGTCGGCTCCCCGCACGGCGAATATCGATCTTTGCTCGCACCCCTTAAGCGAGCCCCTCTTAGACTTAGCTATATGTACAGACCGGGTGTCGACAGACGGTGGTCGGGCCTTGAGTTCATCTCCCTACTGTTCATCTTACGATCATAACTTGTATTAGTGTTTATAATGCGTGTTATTAATGTTATTTGCAGTTAGCTTGAGCGTATATTTTGATTTGCTTCACCGGATTTATTGGCGAGAATATGAGTCTGTAGCTAAAGGAAAGATTAAAACTAACAACGTTAATTAAATTTACTTAGAGATCGCGCTTCGATTTAATGCGTAGCTAAAAATCTTAAAAAAGGCTATTCAGCTAAAATAGCTGGAGTTTTAAGTGAATGCTCTTTTTATTGGTAGCCTATTGTCTTAACTTTCCTCACCAAGAATTAATGTAATTCTATTACGTATTGACTTCAAATTAAATTTTAAAGTGTTAACAAATCTCTCGATAGTAAACTGCTTTATCAATTAAAATTATAATTGGTATTACTATTGATTATTATAATCTGTTTTCATACAAATGCTTCATTCGCTACTTATTACGCAACTAAAGCTTGTGCTACACAGAGCAACTCAAGTCTCCGTTATCTTTCAACTGTAGTATCTAACGTGTATTAACAAACCTGTTTGAGTGTTTTATGGTAGTCGCCGGAAGAAATTGAATCATTGGGAACTGTGGATAAATAGTATATTTACACACGTTGTTGCTAATTGAATCTTTCAAATGTATGGAAATGACATTCCATTTCAACAAGTGACGTGACTTTGACATGTCAGTTCAATACATTGAGATGATTCGGTCAGCGTTATAGTTCAGAGAAATGAAACTCGTCTACAAATCTTCTACCGAAGATTAACGTTAGCCATTGTAAAGAGGCCTTTAATCACGTTTTGTCAATCGCAAACATAATCAAAGAGACAGTTTAATGACAGTAATCCCGACGTGGAAATACTAAACAGATAAATCATGAGAATAAAAAACGGATTATAAGCTCTCCGTAATGACAGACGTGCAGACGTTTTTGTATGAGGTCATACAATAAATTGTAAGACAGAAGGTTGAGTTTGATTTATTTAATGATGTTCAATGAGTTACTAGGTAGTGTAAAATAGTTGAAGTTTTTGTGTCATGACTGATAGGTACCTATAATTTTATTTAGATTAATTTGAATTGTCTTTAGTTGTTACGAGATTCTGTATGTGGAATCATGAATTGGAATCTTTACTAATTTAATGCAATAATTTAGCAGGTAGATATTTATTTTGATAACACAATCTTTATGTCCGTGTGGTGTCCGAATATAAAGAATAGCACCACCCCATATCCTCCACTGGGTGTCGTAAAAGGCGACTAATGGACCTTAAGTGCTAAGGCTAGTGCACTGTACCAAGCACCTTGGGTCACCCGAATGGTGGCGGGTAAACAACCAACAATCGCATTCCTAAAGAGGGTTAGTGTCAGGCAGGCGGCCGACTATAAAACCATAGCCAAAGCTTTAAGCAACATGTCTAAAAGACGTGTTGCGCCGACCCCAAGTATAAATTGGGATAAGGGCAGGGGGATGATGATGAACACAATCTTTATGTGTTGAGTATATATTTTTGATTATATCCTATCAAACTACAGAACTTATTGGAGTTTTGTATAATGTTCATAAATAAGGTATTTTCTCCTGTGTTTATATTATGGATCTCTGGCCCGAACGCAGGCTTGCACATAATATAGAAGAGTTTCTTAATATAGATACATTTCATATACAACAATTGACATAACATAGTAGGGTTTTCTTGGTAATAAAAAAAAAAAACATTTTTACTGACAACAAAACAACAACATTGATTTATCTTGCACGGTTCCTGTATAAGAAAGACAGCGTGCTGCTGTGGAGTTGAAGCCTAATTTAAATAAATGACGTTTGATTTTGATTTTTGAACACACTGAATCGCGCCGTTATTTTTATTTTTTATCACTCTTTCTTTGTGTTATTTTTTCCGTTCTACCGTCTTATTTGTAATTTTATATTATCATTATTTTGTTGTTGTCTTTAATGTCATAGCTATTTGTATGGAGTACCCACTTGTTTAATTTTTTTCAATTTCTTTGTGTGTTTTATTGTTTGTACTGAATAAATGTTTTATCTATCTATCTACCTTTTTTTTAACAATTGATGTTTGCGCTAAGTAAACCTTCTGTCTGTCTGTTTGTATAGTACCAGACTTTCTATATCCCATGATTACCGATCGCGGAGGTTCCGACTGATCAATTATATTCGTACTTACTTCTATTCCCTTCCTACAAGCGTTTCACACTGTATATACAACTGTTGTTAACCGACGCCAAAAAAGAGGTTGCCATCAAATTTGATTTAAGTGATGGGAACGTTTCTTTGGTTTGGGAAGTGAGTGTCTGGTTTCCTCTAGTTATGTTAGGTTAGGTTTCTAGTGTTAAGATTCAGATAAATGCTGTGTTTATAGATTGTCTGGTTAGTAGGGATGATGACAGGGTAAAAAAAGTAAAAATCTAATTAGTCTGTCAGATAGGTGATATAAAAATATTGGACACGTATTTTTTCTTTAATCTAAACAATAAAAATTGACAGAAATAAGCTGCTTTGATGTTTACGGAAAGGTTATTGTGACGTAGGTTAGGACCCTAATGCATTTGCAAATTTTATACGAAATAGTAGCATGTTAAAATGTGAAATTGAGAATCACATTTGGTTACTACGTGGCTTAAAGGAAGACAGACAATCCTACAAATCTTATAAATGTTGAATACTGATGAATGGATGGATGGTTGGATGGATGCTTCTTTTCAACCGATCGCATAAAGGAGGTGTAATGTTTTTACAACTTAGATGAATATACTACGGGTATAATCGCAAGCAAATTGATAAGTGTTAAATTGAGTAAGATGTCCGTTCGTTTTGTAATTAAAATAGCTACTACTAAATTAATAAATCAAACACCGAAGGCAAACTAGATTCTTAAATGCAGGAAGATTCACAAATAAATATGTTAATAAACAAATATCTTTGAACAATTATGATTATCCCACGGGTTTATATAAACATTATGACTTGTCGACTTCCTGACACTACTCATTGTTCAAATAATACATATTTAAAGTCATTGTATTGTAAATATCTACGAACTATGCTGTTTAGGTTTCCGTCATTTGTAAAATATTTTGTATGTATGTTTGTGTGACATACCTGGAATATAAATGTGTTATTTTTAGCGCGGATGAATCATATTTTTTCGTATATTTATTTACCTAATTAGTGATCGTCATGTTTAATGTTGCCCTATTTCTCATTAACATTAACTCTATTTAAAAAAAAAAACGAAGGGTATACTATATTTCGAATATGCCTTCTCCGCCACTTTCAAAACGTTACTGACTCTAATTGCGCGGTTCCAAAATATCATTCTTGTGGAGAAGAACCGGCAAGAAACTCCATAAATTACTGTTTCAAAAATAGAAAAATACAATTTATACTTTACAACATTATGCAACAACACAAAATTTTCGTTATATTTTAGATAAATTTAAAATACACAACCTACTTTAATGACAAACCTTATGCGATGTAATAAATAATTGCCTTTGCCACTGGATTCTAAAACATTACCTCACAAATTGACCATACAAAAGAAGATGTTTTTACCCAACAGTAGGCCAATTCTAAGCCCTAAAACTTGATCAATGATTGGCCTACAAGACAACACTCAGGAACTGCGCGGGCGCACTCGGAAGAAACAATTGAAAGTGAGTTCAAGAACGTTTTGTTCTCACGCGCCACAGACTAAGTTATAATTGTTGTTGTAGACCAGTTTGGTGAATTAAACTCGATTGCATCTGGTGTTTTAAGCTAGTATCAGTATTTTTATCGGTAAAGGTTCAATATATCTCCCTTTTCTGCATAGCCTATCAATCAATGGCTTAAAGCAAAAAGCATTTTAGAAGCCGTATTTCTGAAAGATAAATTTTAATACTCAATGTGTTTTATTTCGTAGGTACTAAGATTATAATTACAAACGCGAAATTTTGTGGTGTGTTTGGATGGGTGGATTTTTGTTATAATTTCACGCTCAGTTTTTTTTACCGACTGTCTCAAAAGGAGGGTAATGTTTCACAGCTATAACCGCCTTCACGCGTGCAAGTAATTAATTAATATTTCGAATTTTATCTTTTCCTTTTTTTTTACACAAGCACATAAATATTTATCATCAAAGAACTGTCCCTTCTGCAACAAATTTCATTAATTACCTATTATTCTGTGCACCGCGCTAATTGTGGGAACAAACACTAATGCAGGAAGCGACACTGGTGACCGAAGATTTCTAATCGAATTTATAATAACAAGCGCGAGTCGGACTCGAGAATAACGGGCCCCGTACCTACTATCATAACTATGAATTTTGTTTATAGAGTTATGGTTTTGGAGTTAGTGGAGTGGGATGTTTAAAGATGTAATTTTAAACGTGAAATAATAATGTAAGATAGAGAATCGTGGAAGGACTTGGGGGAGGCCTTTGTCTAGCAGTGGGACACTATAGGCTAGGACAAAAATGATTTTATGAACGTTCGTTAGTATGTTTACTTCTTTATAATTCAATGGGTTACTTAATTAGACCACGATTACGGTTTGAACGTAGCTGATATTCTGATTTATCAAGCATTCGAAACCGTGGTTAAAAGTTAGTTACAAATGTAGACAAGATGGTTTTGTTTCAGTATTTTGGTACACCTACCTTTTAAAATTGATTTAACACTTCTTCTTTAAATTTTACGAGTAATAAAACACGTAACTGATAGTTTTAGCTACGTGTTAGTTCTAAAAATAGATTTCAGAATTATGATCACAGCTTAATTCTATTTATACTTAGATATTTTATTACGTCATTTTCAATAGTAATTATTATAAAATAACTATGTAATAAATTATATTACTAAACCAAAAAAAAATACTTAGTTTTAAACCCATACAAAGCAAGTCTTACTTCCAATTCTTTTTATATATTTCCGTATTTTTTAAGTTCCACAGAACTCTAAAACCGAGATTAAATCGATATGTAATCGATTTGTTTGCGATACATAAAGCAAATGACTCGTGTGCTTGCGAAACAATGTGCCAACGGGCAGATGTTTTTTAGTGTCATGTTCATTAGTTCTGTATTTGGCGTGTAGACGTGGTTCACTGTACAACTAACTAGTTCGTGATTTTAACTGTTTATGGGTTGTTTTAATGTATTTGCCCAGCTGTGGGATTCATACAAGCTGGTTTAATAGGGTATAGCGACAGTCATATTTTTATTATACTATATAGTTTCAGTAAAAAAAAAAATCTAAAGATCCTAAAGATTCCGGAAAAAAACGTTTATTGATTTGTATAGCATTTCGATTTTTGCGTTCACAATGAGTATTCTGTACGTATACATATCATTTATTTGTAATACCTCGTGTTAATTAGAATCAATTTAAATCTTATTTTATCCATCAAAAGAGCATACACACTTCGAAGAGTATTCAGAAATGTTATAAGTGTAATTTAAAGTAAAAAAAAAAACAAAGTTTTTAAGGAAGATCAAAACCCCTAGTGAAATCGCAACCAACAACTAGTTTTTACACAAACCATTTCCAAATTCCTTCGCAATTGATTCAGTAGCTTTACCGTGATAAAGTAACGGTCATATATCATACTTTCACATCGCAATACTCGTAAGTAATACTTTAACACTAGACCTGCGTACATCGCCCGGGGGTCATATCGACCCACAATTGTTATGCGTAACTTCCGGGTTATCTAAAACTAGTTTTTGCGAGTAATAATATATATCGACGGGTCCTACGTAGACTAGTACAAGTGCAAAAATGCAACTTTTCAAGAGAGCGGTTTAAAGGTTCAAAAGCTTGTAACTTTGTCGTAAATCAATAAAAACACTTGAAATTTTAGTATGTTATATTTTGATATTTAAGAAATAAGACTGCATTATTGGTTTTTCTTCTTTTTTTATACTTTGGAAAATAGGTTGACTTGCATTGATGTAGCTTGTTTTTTTAACTACAGTAGAACCTGTAAACTGATACAAGTGGCCACTTATACCAGTATATAGTGTACTTGCTTATACTTATAATAAAGCAAATCTGAAGAATTTTACTCTTTAAACATAGTATATTCCGTGTTATTGACCAATATGAGGTTATAATATTAAAAATAATACCTACTTTTATCTACTTTTATCGACTTTGTAACACTTACAACAGTTTACTCAGTACTGGAAAGCTACTTGCAACAGTTTGCTGTATTATTATTAACTGTGAATATTTAAATTAATGTGGCAAGAAGTTAAATAAAAACATTTAAAATACAAAATAACACTTTATTATTAGATAGTAGCATTCTTAATAATGAAAAATAAAATCATTGGCCTTGCAATCTTAAAAATAATAAAACAAAAAAATGTAATCTTCTTATTTTAAGTAAAAAAGAGGTTTGATTTTTAAAGAGGTTTTCTTACGATAATACCTAATTGTTTTTTTTATTTTTAAGACTAGCTTGTCTTGAATTTCATGACATTTTTCTTATAAATAGCATTTCCACTATTTTTTTTCAGTTACGTTACGTCAGTTACGTCTGTTCAGTTACGTCCACTAATTTTGGAAGTTGATGTTTCTAATTTATTTCTCCCTTTGCAGATCCGCTAGAAAAGGTATTTTAAAGAAATAAGTATAACCTTTGTGCAACTCTTTTCGAACTATGTGCTTCTATTAAGTGTATAGTTGTGTACATAACTTGTTAAATGTATAAAAAAGTAACACAACCCCTAAAAACAGGGTAATGAGACCTTAGAGTCTAAATCAGATGATGGGAAATTCATTACATTTTTACAACTTGTATTAAATGGTGATTTATGTCACCCTTCATACGAACGCCTCATCACATCACCACACTCGTCATACTTGTTTAAATAAGCATTTTATACATTTAAAAATACCCTGCTAATATAGTTAACGCGAAAGTTTCATAAGTATGGATTGGATTTTTGTTACTCTTTGACGCTCAAACGATTTAACCAATTTTGAAGAAATTTCGTATGGAGTTAGCTGACAACCTGGATTAAAACCTAGACTTTTTAACCGACTGCGTCAGTTATAACCGACACTCGTGCGGTCGAAGTTGCGGGCGACCACTGAGTCCTTTATAAGTTTAATTTGAATGTCTTTTGTATTTCTATATGTAAGTTTTGATTGAATTTAATTGTTTTTTCAATACTACAATTTTACCAAAATAAACTGAGGTTGCGAATATTGTTATATTGTTTACCTCTGGAATATTTCTACACCTTTAAAAATGATGTACTTGGGTACATAAAAAAAAATTGTCTCGTCAGTTACCAAGTAGCAAAATTTGGTAACTCCTTACGTTAATTACTGCAAAAAATGTATTAAAAGTAGTATCGATATTTATTTTATTAGTAAATAGATATTATTATTAAAATAATGTAGGTTACGTCAGATAACAATATCAAGAAAATAACACAAAGTCACATGTGACTTCGTATACTACTACTTTGTATTCCTACTGATATAAGTGTAAAATTTATTAAAAGAATAAAATAATAATAAAAAATCCCGACTGTAAAAAAACAACCACTAACCAAATAGGGAAAAACAAACTCTATAATTTAGTGTGTAGAATATGCAGTACACCGTGCGTCTACATTATATAATTTATACGTAAAAAATTAATGCAGGCGGCACAAACAAATCTACAAGCAGTACAATCTGTATCTTGCATTAGGTGAACATTAATTAAAACCTTTTGTAGAAATATTAGTACTGTCAACTTAGTAATTTGTTTGTCAATTTTTAACGCATAAATTTATTAATAATTGACCTCGTGAGCCCTTAATTGTTGTGAATTCTCACCACTACTTACTCAATGCAAACAAAACTTGTTAAATATGTAAAAAAGTAACACAAACCCCTAAAAACAGGCCACGAAATAGTTTTTATACATAAGAATACGTTAGCAGTTAATGCAGTTATACCAGTGTTAACGTGCTCCCGACTCCGTCGCAGCGCGTATACTGGAGTAAATGGCACTTGCGCGTACGTGACGCGGCGCACGCGACTACCTACACTGGTGCAAGTGACTTACATCAGTGTAGATAGTCGTGTGGCCGAAAATCATGTCACTTATATTAGTTTACAAGTTTGTATCTCCGAAATTACTGAATAAAATAATATAATTTTTACAGGACATAAAGTTAAGGTAATTTTAAGGCTTTTGGTGCAAAAAAACGTATTTTGGTGTTTTGCTGGTTACACCAGTATACGTAGGACCCGTCGATATAGTCAATTTTTGTTTTTGAGACATTGAATGGTATTATTTTTTTTATAACGACTATTTATTTGAAACAATTGACTGATAGTATTTTTTTTACCAGCTATCCTATATTGCTAAGAGTAGGTATGCCTTCTCGTAAATAGAGAAGAAACATTGATCATAATAGGATAGGCATTTGGCAATAAAACAAAATAAACAATCAAATTAGTTCGTTAGATGGATTTCAAACACAAACACACATATTTTTTCTGTTTTTCGTTTAAATAAAAATTTAAGACGATACAGTGAGTTGAAATCCCGTGTGACGTCACGTCGCAGTACACATTTTTACTGACAGGTGACGTCACTAGCACCCACTTCTATACGATTTACCATCTTTAATGTGTTATAACTTAATACCTTTAAATTGACTTGATAAATGAAAAAATACATAATAATATTCAATAATTCTATGTTTGATTTATAAGTAATCTGTCTGATGTAGGTACTAGTTAGATTAATTGAAACCTCTCGAACGATGTTGATAAGATTTATAAAGGAGTAATATCCAAAGTCTTATTTACTAACTATAAATAAATTTAAAGTTGGCTTTGAAACGAAACGAAAATAAATGTTTAATATCCCGTATGAACCACGAAAACCAAATAGCTAATAACTAAAAACAAATAGTAGATTAATAAAATCAATTTATATAACACTAACGCAAGAGGTTCCTTCAAATAACACTATGAACTATGGCGCAGTGTTGCAAGCGCACGACTTCCTGACTGCAGGGTCGTAGGTTACACATCCGCGTCGGGATATCTCTACAAGATAGCGCCGTAATACCGACATACTATGTTGCATAAACCTTAAGTACATTATAAAAGAAGGGCCTGACTAATGTTACATCGTATTAGAAAATGTATAGAAAACTTTAAATGTATGGGATTGTCATTTTTTTTTTCATGACACGATTGTGAAGTGATTTCGACTTATCAGCCCTCCAAGCCCAATAGTATATTCGATATAATCGAAAATGACAGGTAAAACTGTCAATGTATGAAATTGACAGTTTTTAGTCATGTGACTAAACAAAATGTCATTTCCATTCAATTGAGTGTTTTCTATTTACCGTAGGGACTATAGAATTGTAATTAGGTTACGAGGGTATTTCAATACCTTTGAACGATTCGAGAAATATAACTTATTTATAATTTCTGTTTAAAGGAAATATCTTGGGAGTGTATCCATCCAATGTGCAGGTGAACGGAGAATCAGGGCACGCCAATATGTAGGGCATAGCTTACTCTGGAGAAATACACTTGTAATGATGTAAGGTAAAGGAAGGTTCTATTTGTGGAGTAAAAATGTAGAGACAAACTAGGGTGAAAAGATCATTTATATTTTTAAGATTTTTTTTTGTGTCTACTGTTGTCACACAGTCACAATAAATTACTTATTCGTCTCCATGAGTTTGAAAATGCAAAGTATGCAATGATGTTCTAAATCAAATAAAAATTTAGAATCAATTGTCAGCCTCTACTCAGTACTTTATACACCGTGATTTTTAGGTCGTTTTAAAAAAGTCGTCCACACAGTGTATCCGTCATAAAATACCTCTAGGCGCGATTATAATTTTTTTATCATTAATTAAAATAATATGCATGAAAAAAATAAACAATACATTGGAAATATGAAACATCCTGTTAAAAATGTTTACGTATCAAACTGTTGAAGATACATGCTACATACTTACTGCGAACATTATGATTGCAATAGTAAGACAGCTGTTTTACGCTAAGGTGAATGACCTATGATAAGACGCCGCCGCGCCGCCCGCGCGGCCCCTTTGGCACAAGGCTCGGACCGCGCTCACTACAGAGTGTTCGTAAGACTGCCTTGTGTCATAATAATGAATAATATTTTTATTCATTCAAATCTTAAAAAAACATATTTTTTTTATTATAATCGTTTACTAGTCATTGGATACATGAACTGGGCTGCTTTTTTAAAACGACCTAAAAGTCACGGTGTATATGCGAAAGTTTGTAAGTATGAATGGATGGATGATTGTTACTCTTTCACGATCAAATGGCTGGAGCAATTTTATTGAAGAATCGTATCAACACATTAACCTATGTGTTTTAACCGACAGCTTTTGATGATGTTTTGCAGATATAACCGACATTAGCGCAGGCGAAGTCGCATGTAACAGCTAGGTGTTAAGTAATGTAGTTCATTTGTTTTTTTTTTTTAATTTAAACAACCTACATTATGGTGTTAATAAATAAATCAGTATTTTTTACTCGGTAACAGTATCGTATAATATTAATCACAGCAACATTAATATAAATTTCTCTACTTGTAATATTATTTGACAGCTGTCATTGTAAAATGGAATATACCGACAAATAGACATTTAAATACGTCACCGAGTAAAGACTGATTTTGAAAATACGATAGATCGTGCGTTTTGTGATACATTGCCTGCGATAATACATCATTTTATTATACTCCTGATGCTAGCTACGCAATGTATGCAACTCGTGTGATATTCCTCGCGTTTAAGAAAGGCTTTAGTAATATGTTTATGAATACGGCCGTTTTAATCGTAATTCACTCCCATTGCTGTCATGCACGAGACATTACATTATGTCAGTGTGAAGTGTATGGCCCGCAATCCCAGTATAATATGTTATTATTATCTCACCCACGATCTGTTTATCACTTGCTAAATGATTGCATATTACTTAAAGATTTCAAGTCATAAAAAACATATTTTACTATCAAATATGGAGACTATTATGTCATCATTATGAGATACAGACAAATAAATTAATGCAAAACTTTGTTGATTGCATCAAAACAGTTGCCATAATTAACATGCATTTACAAATGCATTCGTAACTTTTAAACTGCTCAACATATTCAAATGAAAGTTACACACGCTAATAGCTAAAATTCCAAACTACATTTTTGTACAAAACCACAACTAAATCGGTTAAGTAGTTTCCGAGATAATGCACACATTACGAACGTGTAATGACTTTAGCGTGCACAAGATTCGCAGCGGTTACGTAAGCGACTTTCTTCGTTAAGGTCGCGGGTTCGACGCCCGTGCATTGAGGTGATCTCGCATAACGGGGGCGCTGGCCCTATTACATTATACAATGTATTGTATCTTCATACTGTCAACGTGGGCAGACTTGTTAGTTTATTACACTACACTTAAAATAAAAATGAAATGAAAAGTATTTCGTTGAGATCCGATAGTCTTTTATTTTTATCAGAACAGATTGCAGATCCTGAGCGTATTTCATTATTTAATTAATAATCGATGTCATTATAATTTGAACTACTAGTCTTACTATGGAATACTGTAATATGCAGTAGGTAGAGGTCAGATAAAAAGAGGTAAAGTAGAATATTTGGCTAAATCTGGTAAGACTCGAAACTGATACAAATACAGCTTGGGAGATGTCTACTTAGATTAGAAGTTATTAATATGACCCAGTTTATATTTCAAAGACCTCTTTTGTGTATGAAAAATAGTTTATTAATAAATTTAAGATACTTATAAATTTTAATCGTTTTATGACAAGTTTGCATGGAAATGTTATCACTTATGTAGAGTGGCTCTCGAAGTAAGTTTTAGTACATAATTTGTTAAGATTTTGTTTATATTGACTAAAATATATCGATAGTTGTTGGAAATGTTATTTCAAATAATTGCGTTTCATATACATAGGGAAATTGGGTCAGGGGTGGGTGATGTTTTTACGGCTATAACCGACATTCGCGCGGGCGAAGTCGCGGGCAACAACTAGTGTTATATAAATAAAAGAGCTAACTAAGTAGGTACCTATTTAAAATATGATTGAGCTCTTAATCAAGTTGCATGTAACATGCATAATGCATGTAGAGATGCAAGCGCAAAAACAGTGTTAATATGTCAAAAAACTGCAAAAGTAAAAGTTGTTTGTTTGTGTAATACTCATTCGATTTCATAACAAAAAAACACAATTTATATTAATATATAATTGATCAAACAAATCGAATCTTCTTAATTAAGAACGAGTTTCTCTTTCCGGACTTAGGAAGCGTGATTGAGGTCCATCTCGGTAATTGCTGTTCTCATATCCATGCGGTTTCTACTCAAACATAGTTAGGTAACTTATAAACGAGTTATATCAAATTCGCAATTATTGAACGTGATTAGAGATGAAGAAATTTAATTATGAATGGTATGTCGATTATACTTATTTGTTTATGTATGAAAATCTGAACTATATAATTCCTTGCAAAAAATATCGTTAGGTTACCAAAAAAAACTACGCGTAAATCATAATAAAATTAGATTTTTATAAGTGGCTTAAAAATAAAATATTTTTAAATGCACGGAAACTGTATTTAAAATTTGGCCGGGATCTGTTTAAATAAGATATAATTAAGACGATAGGAAGAGACCCAATTATTGCATATTAACAGGCCAGTTAACTGTACTATTTTGAAAATTGGTACAATAAAACCAAAGACAAATATTTACGTAAAATTTGTCATCCCAATATTAAAATTTCAGCTATTTAAAGTGCGCGCAAATCATCACTCCACCGAACGTAATGACCGCATGCGATATCATAGACCTATCATAAAGCACCTGTACGAAAATCCTTAACTCGCGTTGCGCCTGTTTAGGTATATGAAGACGTCAAACTGTATACTATGTATAAAACTCCCGTATCATAATGTTTGTTACCGTACCTACTAATCAGAAACGGTTGAACCGATTCTTTTTAAATTTTGTATATGCATTCATTAGGTCTGATAGTCGGCTACTATCTACTTTTCATCCCTTTTTTGTCGTGAACTAAGTCGCGGGCAACAGCTAATATAGGTATATACAGCTTATATTATTATACTGTGCTAAAGTGGTCGGGTATCGAAGGAATGCTTTATTTCATTTGAAGAGGAAACCCAGAAAACCTGTGGAATTGTGTCAGTGTGATTACGTTCCTTAATTAGCTTGTCATGCGTCTAAAGTTTCATCAGATTAGTCAGCTGTTTAGTGTTACGTAAGGACAGACAATGAGCCTTTGTTGTTATGTATCACATGTTTACATCTTTTATAGGTTTTCCCGCGATGAGGAGTTAGTGCTTATATAAATCTTTTGGTCTTTTGAGTCTTTAAATTAGTTGTGAGACTGGACAATGTGGTTTTTTGGTGAAGTTAAAATAAGGGTACGAAAAATAAGAATCTAATTAGTCTGTAAAATAGATAATTTAAAAATATTAGACAGGTATTTTTGTGTTTATCTGAAAAAAAAATCAAAGATAAGCTGCTTCAAAGTTTAGGAGAGGTTTTTAAAAGCATTTGCATTTTTTTTTGTAACGTATTCTCCTTTTTTTAAGTGACATCACGCGAACTTTCACTGACTTTAATTTGGTCAAATTTTATTTTAGCGAGACAAAATAAAAATACGTATCCTATATTATTCTTTAAACCACATGACGGCCAAAAAAGAAGTTGTCATCATCCCTATCTTTGGCTTTACTTAACAACTAGTAAGTAACTAGTCAGTTGTACATACAATTACTAGCTTCGGTTTGGTTTACGGTATATGCACTTGATACAAAGGGGCCAAAGGGCATCAGACGTTACGTTTGACGTAAGCAAACATATCTGATCGTCTTGTAGCCTCAAAGGCAGACAAAATACGTAACATACCTATGAATGTTCACATCTCCTTGTAAACATGTGTAGAGATACGCTCCTACGATCCTCAACTAATATACACTGTAAACTCTTCCGTGTGTATTAGGTATCTAGCAATAGCAAAGCGATAGCAATCTGATTAGACTAACAAAAATTGTGTAGACACGCTCCAACGATCCTCAACTAATACACACTGTAAACTCTTGTGTGAGTATTAGGTATTTAGCGATAGCAAAGCGATAGCAATCTGATTAGACTAGCAAAAAGACATTGCTGTTACGTGTAGCAATATCATGCGTGTCAGGAATTTGATGGCAATGATGGTACAATTTCCGCTGTCAATTTTCTTTCTCTTGAAAGATTATATGATTATTTTGGTTATCACTTGGTTTTTATAGTTCCGTACCCAAAGAACCCTATTACTAAGCCTCCGCTGTCTGTCTTCAGGCTGTATCTCTTAAACCGTAATAACTAGAATGCTGAAATTTTCACAAATTATGTATTTCTGTTGACGCTATAATAATAAATTATTATTATTATTACTAGCCTGAGATGTCCCACTGCTGGGCGAAGGCCTCCCTACTCTCCTTCCACTTATCTCTCTCAAGATACTAAATACTCTCTTATAATAATAAATACTAAAAAAAATATATATGGGGTTTTAAAAACAATAAACGTGTTTTAAAACGGTAACAGGTAGACGTTACAAATTTCGCTGTTAAACATGATAGTACGGAACCCTTCGTGCGCGAGTCCAACTCGCATATTATTATGGCCGGTTTTGACTGTATACGTAATACTACTCCCGTTTATATTAAACTAACACAGTCTACCTCACATCCGACTTTGGCTGGGAGCTGCCTGTACCTCAAATGGTATCTGTTTATGTACAGATAATATTGTTTCAGAGTATTTGCAATGATATGATTCAAAGTGAATTAATACTGTGTCATTATTTAACCAACTTTAAAAAGAGGTGCGTTTTAGTTTGGATTGTATTTGTTTAATGTATTCTGTATTGTTTTTAAAGATCAAATTTTATGTCACGTCATATTTAAATTTGTTAGAGACGATATCACATTTTTTCTAACTTATACTTTCACACTACATTAAATTGGTTTCTTTTGACGAACTTTACGACTAGCCTGTTGGTCTAGACTCTAGTGGTTAATGCCCCTTTTTTTTTCTTTCATGGGAAAACAAAACCCACTATGTTCCTCCTGGAGCCCTTTGAGTGCCAGGGTCGCGGTAACTCTGTGGTAAGTTCTCCTGACGTGAAAGAGTGACAAAAATCCATTTATACCTACTTAGAAACTTTCGCGTTTATAATATTAATAGGATTTATAGCTATCAAGTGTCGAAACCCTACTTACTGGGGGGTAACACAGAAGCTTCCACACGATCTGCATACCCGCATGTGTTGTGCAATCAACAAGACAGTTCTGAAGTCGGTCACCGCTGCCAATACACATCACGGCCCCGCTTACAAGTCATACGCATGTTAGACGCGTAACCAAATCGACATAAACGTACTTAATGGTGTGTTGTAGATGATAAGAATAGAGGAAAACGGTGCACTGTCTTAGTACTGGGCCTGTAGACGAATTCAGTTCTCCTAGCACTAATGGCTTTGAATGGGTCCCGTGTATTGAAGTGATAAAGACAAAGTCACTTATTCAAAAGGAATCTTTTCTATACATTTGTAATTAACTACATCTAGAGAAGTGTCTCCAAATTATTTCGCGGTTTAATTCTAGTTTCTTTCTGTTTTATGACAACAATGTAATATTAAAATTTGGATGATCCAAACCTTTTTCTCTGGGTGGTACTTTTTGGGTTAATTTAATATGTAGTCTATGACATATACAAATAAAGTGGCTTTCTATTTGTCAAATAATATATAATATCGGTTTGGTAGATCTTCAACTCGCCCTCTACAACAACTGTACCTTTATATAAATTTAATATTGTTTTTTTAATCTCCTAATGTTGATCACTATCTCCTATTACTGACAAGCATAGCTTAGACCACTTCCTTCTATTCGTCCACAATCACACTGATCTATAGACACATTGCATAACGATACCTGACGCTATTTTACTACACATAAGTCTCACATCTTGTACAATTGACCATACGAATCCAGTCACAAAGCAAAAAGAACTTTCTAACCTAAGATATAAAGTTGAATTTCCTTATACGACCCACCATTCAAGATCACTTTTGAACGAAAAGCAACTCTATTTCGTTAGCAATAAGGGTGTGTTTTTTTGAGTGTTGCGTAAACTTGTGTGGTTGTCTGTCCTCTCGTACGCGGTAATTCGTATGTGTGTCGCGACAAGTGGTAAGGAGATGGATTTTAGAATTGTGCAAATATGTGAAGAGTCTTGATGACCGGATTTTTGCGTATGACGTTGCTTGCTTTTTATCTTAGTTTGTAGGTTAACAATCCGTTTTAATTGTGTGTCGATTTGGAGATTCACTGTGAGTCCAAATAGGTCGTTTTACGTTTCAAATGTCGCTTTTTGCAAGGAAATAAACATTTTTTTTTGTTAGAAAAAAAATGGCTTTTAGATAAAAAAAAATGTTTTTGTATCATCATCATTAGCTCTAAAATCTTTTTTTTTGTCCTAAGCAGATTACTTAGAACGTGGTCAACATTATTTTATGTACAGCCAAAGGTATGTAAAACAAGCGAGAGGTTGGTTCAAAGTTGTATTACGTAAAGAAAATCAATGCTCAAAGCGATGGCTATAAAAAGTTTTTATTGTAAAGAGGTTCTTGCAAAGAGGTTACCAATTACATTACAGTCAAGTGACATTTTCTACATTTTCCCAATGTATTACCGGTCTAGCCAGTTAAGATACAGGTGTGAATCTATTGAGTTACATGGAAATCTATCCTACTAATATAAAACGCGAAAGTTTGTAAGTATCGATAGATTGTCTAATGTTGGTTACTCTTTTAAACTGAAATGTTGGGAGCAATTTTGATGGAATTTGGTATCTAGGTATGTATGTATTAAGATCATATTATTCCCCTGCCCTTATCCCAATTATTATTATTTGGGGTCGGCGCAACACGTCTTCTAGACGTGTTGCTTAAAGTTTTGGCTAAGGTTTTATAGTCGGCCGCCTGCCTGACACTAACCCTCTTTGGGAATGCGATTGTTGGTTGTTTACCCGCCACCATTCGGATGACCCAAGGTGCTTGTTACAGTGCACTGGGTCTTAAGGTCCATTAGTCGCCTTTTACGACACCCAGGGGAGGATATGGGGTGGTGCTATTCTTTATATCCGGACACCACACGGACACGTATGTATTAAGATGGCATCTAAAAAAAACACATTACTTTTTAATCCACTGCGAGAAAGGAGTAAAGATTTTGCTGCTAATTGCACCTACAATAGCAACAGCTAGTGTTCGATATGGAGTAAAAAAATGTTTTTTTTTACAACGTTTTTTAAAACCATATTTTCTTGAACGGAACCCCTTTATAAACGACTCCGTCTTGCGTTTCTAAGTTTTCCAAAGTACGTTATTTCCCCTTTACTTATTTGTTTTCCTTTTGCCCCCAAAGTTATGATTGCTTTATCTTACTTCCAAGGGTCTCCTTCGTTTTAGAGTCTGTATGAGTATGGAGTTAGTTGACACCTTGAACTAATTGATATGCTTCTTTTTAACCAACAGTTTAGTTAGTCGGACAGAGTTTAAATTTATGCAACTATAACTGACAGCCGCGCAGGCAAAATCGCAGGCAACAATATTAATTTGATTATTATAATTGACACATCTCTCATTGGTCTCGTTGACATCATTTAACAACAACAAATTAATTTTGTGGTAAATTGAACTAACAGCTAAAACGATATAAATTGAAAGCTCTTAATGATAATCAAATTATTTTATAATTAAAATGAGGCATTTTAAACTAAAATGTAATAGTGTTATTAAATGACAATTTTATATAATTGAACTAGCTATCGCTCGCGATTTCGACATGCGAATAAAAATTGCGGATTAAAAATAGATGTTAGTCGATTCTCAGACCTACTGAATGCATATACAAAACTTCAAGTAAATCGGTCGAAAGGTTTCGGAGGAGTTCAATTACTTACACCATGACAAGAGAATTTTATATGTCGGCGAGGTGGTATACCTATCGCACCTGCGTGGTGTTACGCCGATGACAGAATAAAACTCGCCGCGTTTCACAAAGTAATCTGTTTTCATCTTCAACGTGTTAATACAATTTGTTAATTTAAACATGTAATCAGAATAAAGAATAATCAAGCGACGTAACGAAGATTGTATTTCAGTAAGATATTCAAAATGGCTGATGAAAAGCATCTGGATGTTGCGCCTATACCCATCCCGTTCGTCTTGACGACATAAAATTTATGTTAGTAAAACTCTTACACAGAAAATGTAAGTCAAATACACACAAGGACTTGAGTCTCTAACGCTCTTTTCTACGAAGCTCTTTGACTTTGAATGTTAATATTTTGTAAAGTCACATATTGCGCTTTACAAAATATAAAAATTCTAAAATTAATAACATCTACCTTCCCGGAAATTGGAAAATGGCATTTTCATTTTCTCTGACATACAACATCATGACATGTGCTTTTAGCATTTTTGTTAACCCACTTCAAACAGGAAGACGTTTCTTAGTTTGAATTAAATTGAATTTGTGTATAAGCTTCTTTTTTAATGATTGTCCGCAGATAACTTCGTCTTTTATGAACCGATTTCGATGTTTTTTTTTGATACCGACTGTTGTTTGATATCGACGTTGTTTTTGAAGTAGGTTTTTATTGTTTTTTGTTATTTTTATATTCTTAAGATTTACCTTTTTAAAATCAGGTCAACCTAATGACTTTAAAAGAACACAACTGTTAGTCCATATGAAATTTAACTGTTTTTAAACCCCTAACAAAAACCTCCTCCTTTTTGAAATCGGCCAAAACACACTGGTTATTTATGAATCGGACTGTCTTAATCAGCTTCTATTACTGACGGTACAAAAAAAGGTTTATGTTATAACTGACAGATTAGTAACAGCACAAACCGCAATAACCACAAACTGGCACATTCTAGGTCAATAACTGTGTTTACTGGCACTTTCGGTTAAAGATAACTATTTGACGAGAGCGGTATGATGAAACTTACTGTGGGAAACAAATTCTTTTCTTTTTAACAAATTGAGATGTTATAGTAATCTAGTGTTCGTAACCTTGGTCAACTGTGTTTCGTGGTGGGTTTTTTTGTAAATTGTAGTTTGGATTATCAAAACAAATAAATAAAATTAATACTTTTTACTGTATTTTTTTATTTAAATATCTTTCGTGAGATTTATTCATGTTTTTAGAGATATTTATAACGGTTTACTCACGCGTATTTATCGGGATAGCCCGACTAGTTTACTCTTTACTGTATTTCACAATGTAGACTTAGGTGGTAAACATAGCATAAGTAACAATTATGGACCCAGTCAGGCACAGCAAAAGTAACATTAAAATTAATATAGACAATGTAGAGCAGTAATAAGTATTGATTTTTTTTGTTTATAAAATTGCGTCTGCTTACTTGTGTCAAACTTATTTTTCGGTTTTTATTTTTAAGCACCCGAAAGATTATGATATAAAGACTTAAGATGCAAGTAACTGTCTATGTAATAAGAAATTTTGTGATTTTCTTTTATTTTGTACCCGCGACCAGACCCTGACCTACAACAACCCCAAGACATCGGAGACAGACTAAAAAAAAAAACATTTTCTATCGAACCCTCCCCAATCCACATAAGTGTCAGCATCCTGCCTCATCGGATACATCTAACAAATCTCATTTTCTGTCAGTTCGAAAGCTGTGATTTCAATCTCCTATCAATATTATAGGGAAATTAGGCGTTATAGGTTTGACAATTAAGATTAGGGAGTAGACAAATTTAATTTACCACGTCTTAGAGTGGTGTCCGGATATAAAGAATAGCACCACCCCATATCCTCCACTGGGTGTCGTAAAAGTCGACTAATGGACCTTAAGACCCAGTGCACTGTACCAAGCACCTTGGGTCACCCGAATGGTGGCGGGTAAACCACCAACAATCGCATTCCCAAAGAGGGTTAGTGTCAGGCAGGCGGCCGACTATAAAACCATAGCCAAAACTTTAAGCAACATGTCTAAAAGACGTGTTGCGCCGACCCCAAGTGAAATGAGATAAGGGCAGGAAGATGATGACGTCTTAGAGTAAGACTCACAGCTGTTGTGAAACAAAGATGCCGCTATACCGTGTAGCGTGCTATCTTGCTTACACAACTACCACAGCATTGAGCATCTCCCTATTGTATCGCTTGTAACAACTTAATTAATTCTACAAGTTAATTAGACCTGTCAAAACGAAGACAAGTGACGATCGTGAACCTATTATGAAGGTAATAACATCGTTTGCGGTCGACCGCAAAATTCCTGTGGTTTGACGCTAGTAATCTCACTGTTATAGTTGCTAAGCTGTTACGTAGTGAAAGATATGCGATGCTATCAATTAAAGCTTGTAATTTTTTTACGTAGGTACTATCAAAATCAAAATTCGATTACCACATTTAGATTTTCAAACGTACAGTACACAATCGAATTCAATGAATTACTGTTGTGCCATTAGGTAACGGAATAGGCTTGACACTTGGTATAATTAAAACATACTACGCACCAATTCCTAC
Source organism: Chrysodeixis includens (assembly GCA_941860345.1). Taxonomy (NCBI): domain Eukaryota; kingdom Metazoa; phylum Arthropoda; class Insecta; order Lepidoptera; family Noctuidae; genus Chrysodeixis; species Chrysodeixis includens. Next base: position 1,148,069 of record OW796090.1, on the reverse strand, counting down.
ATGTCATAGAAAAATAATGATACTTTGTAAATTGGTTTGTGTTAATCAACTTTGGATGTTGACTGTACACCGCGAGGACTGATTCGAAGCGGCGTCAAATAGAGAACCGTGGAAAGGCTTGGGGGAGGCCTTTGCCCAGTAGTGGGACACTATAAGTTAGGAAATTTCATTTTTTCCATCTAAATCAAACTTTTACATTTGAAGGCGAATTACTGTTTATTTTTGCTTAGATCAGGCAGTTACTTACTTGTGAAGTTTAGCTGTAGGTATAGAATTTCTTACCACATTAAATGACTATTAATTTTGTCAGTATTTAAGGACAGACTGCTTTATTTGAATATACCTGAAATAATCCTTAACCGGGGCATTAAGGCAAGGCGTAACATTAAGCGACCTTAAAATATCTAAATTACATCAAACTCTGAACTTTTCTTTTTTACCTCAGTAATCTATATACATATAGCGTAGCTTCAAATACTTTGGAACTTAGGCTACAAATCTATTTTGACATAGGCATGTTATCTACATATATGCAAAGTGATTAGACTAAAAACCGTTTATAAAATATATTTGTGTTATTTACATTGTTGTGGTTTTGTAGTTATATTTGGTAGGTTGTTATAAATAACATTATTTAGCTGCTTGCGGTTTCTTGGATCATAAGATTTCTCGTATATTACCGACCACGTAACAACCGTTCTGCTGTCGATTTACGCGATAAAAATAACCTTTTATCTTCAACTAATATACACCGTGACTTTTAGGTCGTTTTAAAAAAGCAGCCCAGTTCATGTATCCAATGACTAGTAAACGATTATAATAAAAAAATATGTTTTTTTAAGATTTGAATGAATAAAAATATTATTCCTTATTATGACACAAGGCAGTCTTACGAACACTCTGTAGTGAGCGCGGTCCGAGCCTTGTGCCAAAGGGGCCGCGCGGGCGGCGCGGCGGCGTCGTATCATAGGTTATTCACCTTAGCGTAAAACTGCTTTTATGTTATTTACTATTGCAATCATAATGTTCGCAGTAAGTATGTAGCATGTATCTTCAACAGTTTGATACGTAAACATTTTTAACAGGATGTTTCATATTTCCAATGTATTATTTATTTTTTTCATGCATATTATTTTAATTAATGATAAAAAAATTATATTCGCGCCTAGAGGTATTTTATGACGGATACATTGTGTGGACGACTTTTTTAAAACGACCTACAAATCACGGTGTATTAGCCCAATAGTAGGTATTTTTATACGGGTTTATTCACTTATTTTTTTTGGAGTGAGTTATCTACTCCACAGCTAAACTCCAACACAGCACACTGTTTTACGGATTACAATACAATAATAAAGCGAAATAGGGAGCGTGGCAGAAAAACCAACCATCATCATCAACCTATCGCAGTCTACTGCTAGACATAGGCCTCTATCAAATTCTTCCACGATTCTCTATCTTGCGCCGCTTCGAACCAGTCCTCTCCGTCCTAGTGCACGCCATTGAGATCTGTTTTCACCGCATCCAGCCAAAATATGCTACACACTATAATGAAAACCACTAATTACTGAGACCAAGCTCATCAACTGACCAGCCGCCGCAAGCAGTTTCAATAATGATTGAATTTACGTACAATACAATGTCTGCCTGTCAAAAGCTCTTTGTTATCCGTACTTGATATTGTTAACGACGCATCGAATTAAACGTCTGCAACAAGGTACTGCCCACCTGCTGGGTTTATAACGAGGGAACTGTGTGTAATTATAGGTAGCTAGGGGGAGTAACAGACGAGGGGTGTTAGTCCACGTTCGTGGATTTAATCATTGATGTGTTTTGGTATAAGACGCGTAATGCAGGTTGATTATTTGAAGTAATAATGATAATGTCAAAATTAAAATCAAAAGACATTTATTTAAATTAGGCTAGGTACCTACTTATTGTAGTCTAATTTGTGTGAATTACTTTTGACAAATTTAATACTTTTTTTTTGTAAATTGAAAAATTTTAATACTTTTTTTTTTGTCCTGTAGTACTACCTATAGTTATTTATGTAATTTACGCAATGAATGCTGTCTATAACTACCGTTACATAATATGCTAACCAATAAATATGATGCAAACTATTTATTAATGTAAACAAATCAAATAAGCCCAAACACATAAACATAGTTTCCATTCCCAAATAATTGGAATGAAACAAAAACAGTTCCGATTCCCAATTTCAAATTCTATTGTTTAAAAAAACAAAACACTATTTTAACCCTATGCTGTCCGCTCGAAAAACCTAACAAACAATTGAATTGAAAAACAGTATTCAATAAATTGAAACATGAATATTAACCCGAAATCACTGTTACCCCCGAATCAATGTTCCTATTGTATCAACCCTTCCTTGCTCCGTGTGAAATATTCACCTGTTCCCGACGCGACACCTATTGTTCAATATGTTTAATACCAGTTGGTATCAATAACCAATTAATAATAGTTACTTTGTTACTGGTCCGTCTAGACGTATTTTGTGTATAGGTTGTATATTTATCTACTTTAGTAGGGTGATACGTTTTTAGACTTACTTCGGGAATATACTATTAAGTATCGCTTCATAGAGATGAACGGCTTTACAAGAAAAATACGTAAGAATAAATAAATGTTTTTTGTCCAATAATTGCATGTTTTTGATAGTTTTAAAATATAAACTTATATGTGAAGATGTTTATTTAAGAAGATCGTAGGCCACCTTCTAGCTCCATTTAAAATCATGCAGCCGCTACATTAAAAAAGTCACCATTTTTTCGTGGTAAATCATCTAATAGCGGGGAGACTAGACCCAGACCTTTTACTGACTAAATCCTACTATGTTCCTTCTGCCACATATGCAAAATGTCACCTTAATTGGGAAGTGACGGATAGACATAGTGACAGTAGACTTATAAAAATAAAAAGCTATGATAATTTGGCTTTTGAGATTTGACTAACTCGCTAAGTAGTCTTGCCTATAAATAACTAAGGGTTAATTTAACCCACAGTTACCTAACTGTCAAGAGGCAGAGGTTAACAGTAACTAGTGGTAACCAGTAGTTACGTGTATGGCTGTGTGATTGTTACCACCTCAGTTAATTACGCCCTCATGTCACCTAACGGACTTAGAAGGACATTTAGGTAGTTGCATCATGTATTACACAGCTTGCTTATTTATAATACTTATATTTTGTAATAAATATTTTAAAATACACTAAGGGAAAAAAATAGGAAAAAGACTCCCGTATTAAGGAACTTAATCCTTAAGTCACGGAGGATTTCACAGACATTCCATTCAAATGTACAAAGACTCCTAAACTTTCTCCTAAGACTTTTCAGTGGTGATTGGTGTAGTGACTTATACCATTCGGCTAACAAAATTACAATTAGGTACCTTATATATTCCGTTGTGACGCTTGATCCAGGGGTGTTTTTAAAAGCGCTCTATGATTTTGTATCGAAATGTTTTTACAGTATTTATTTTATTTAAAAAAAAACCTTTAATTTGTTATGTATAAATACATCTGTCGTACAAAATCCGCGCGGTAGAGTCTAACGAATATCGATCCACCCCACACGCCACACGCTTGTGTGAGAACTAGCATGAATGATGGAATATAATGTTAACAGTATGTTTTTTATTCTTCTTCTGATGTATAAGATATCGGGAAAAATATTATTGTTTGTTAAGAAGCCGCGGTTATTATAAATCAAATGAATCCCTCAAATCGTTCGCGAATCACACGTAATGAAAGTATAATAAAGTTTTAGACATATTTGAATGGATTTTTCACTTCATAGTTTTATAAGTTACCCATATATTTGAATTGTAATAATTATATTGTAGTCTTATTGTACAGTATAAATACATACAGTAGTTTAAGTCGGCTGTTTCTAAAAAATAAATGATTACAGCCGCGTGGTATGTAAGAGCGATAGGGCTACCCACCTACTGAATTTTAATTACATTAACAACACACCGTCCGTTTGTCACTACAACACGCTCGCGACTGTATCATGCCATGGTCATGCCACGATCCTATAGTGTACTCATACCTCGTCGTGCGGCGCCTGCTTATATGAAGACTTCATACTGTATAATTATAATAATATGTATTTATTATACTGTGCTAATAGTTATCATATCACATTTGTGATTAGATTAGCATTACAAACACTCAATAATTTATTTATATTAATTCTTAAAAAATCTATCCATACAATGGTACTCACGCATTCCCATCACATAGAATTTGGTAATATTGTCGTTAAAGCAATTTATTGCAAGGCACCGACTAGAGACTAAAAACTCGAAAACGATGCGATGGAATCGTTTGAGTTGCAATACATTGGCTTCTCAAACAGCGTACGTATCAAAACTTATGTATGATTGTCGGCAATGTAACACGTCTCGCATAGTATTGTCGTCTCGTCTTATAGTGAAGGACTCTTACGTTTGGCCTTACTTATAATAACTGTAGTTATGTGCTCCTAACACGTCGGTGTCAAGCCTGTATGCTAACTTCTCTAAATCTGTTACGCAGTGTGTTAGAAAAATAAAATTAACAAGATAATTTTGTAGTACTTGGAATAAATTATTATGCGGCATTGAACAGTACTTACATTTTATTTGCTGTCTTTAAGAAAGAGTACTAAATATGACGTTAAAACTTTAAGAAGTGAATAGAAAATAATAATGTTTTTTAGCTCCAATGGTATACCGATTAGCAAAGTTCGCGATATGCCGTAAGCTCGATCCCTACTTAGAAAAAAGCATTAGTGCAAACCACTGATAAGGTTAAGAATATCTATAAACCCGCGAAATACCCTGGTGTTTCGTGTTATAAAGTAAAATTTATCAATTTAAATGACTGTAACTTTAGTAGAAATATCACTTATGCAAAAATTCAAACTTCAAAACGGACTCGAACCTACGACTACCTACATCCTCTCCATCCATCAACATTCATACTTCCTTTTTTTTTAGATTTACGAACTCCAAAAATCATTTAATAGCGTCTATAATATTGGTATTCAAAAAGTTTTCAGTAGAATTCTGGTATAGGTATAGCCACTATCAACACAGTCCAAAATTGTATTATTCCATTGCGTTGAAAGCCTTTTAAATCTGATTGTGCTAATGGTGCGCTGTAACTGTCTCCACATATTACCAAAATACCCTGGTCAGTGACGTCATTATGTCAAATGATCATGGCTTTATCCTGCTACTGATAAACTTATTAAGCCGCTAGCTTTCCGCTCCCGGCTTAGCCCATGTGTAATTTGGTTATGTAGCATTTTTAGGGTTCCGTACCCTAAGGGTAAAACGGAACCCTATTACTAAGCCTCCGCTGTCTGTCTGTCTGTCTCCTGGCTGTATCTCAAAAACCGTAATAACTAAAAAGCTGAAATTTTCACAAATTATGTATTTCCGTTGTCGCTATAACGACAAATACCTACTAAAAATTGAAAAATACAATAAACGTGTTTTTTTTGCTCAATTTTAAAAACATTAACGGCTAGACGCTTCAAGCTTTCGCTGAGTTTAAATGATAGTACGGAAACCTTCGTGCGCGAGTCCGACTCGCACTTCGATCTAGCCTGGGCTTTCTTTCACAGGCTAAAAACTTATTACAATTGGAATTATATACAGCTTGAGTTACTCAAGCTGTATAATTCTACTGATCATTTACTTTTGTTTTTGTAGTTAAAAAGCAGTTCACCAAAAATATTTTGACCACAAGTGTGATACGTGCATTCAGCTCGACATGAAAAGAGTAGGGCTTCGCAATCCTCCACAAGCGGCAATCATTGTTTCATTAGCGGCCTGTTACCCAGCACCGCAATTAATGCCAATACACGTGTTATTGTGTGAAATTAAGCCAGATTGCGGCGGCCATTTTGTGACTTTTTTGATAATTTAATTTACGCCGCCGCGCGGAGAGTCCGCAGAAAACCGCACCGAAAGCCGTGCCCAATATAACGTGCTGGATTCGGATTTTGATGCGGTTTTTTTTTAATAAATAGATTATATGATTGTAGGATGCGATGATGAAAAACTGTGAACGTTTTATATAAAAAACAATGCGGCCGGCTTCGCCGCAAACACTACGTCCCGCAATTCTTAAATCTTTCCGAATATTTTTGATGATATAACTATCATCAAAAATATTCATTAAAATCATATGTTGTAATGGGTTATAATAATATCAAATCTATATTACCTAATTCAACAATTTATTTAAGGTATTTAATTGGATAAAGATTAATGCTGTATTGGTTAAAATCGCTTCGAAAATTAGCCATTATTTGTTGTTAAAACTAAATGACAAAAAAAAATTAGTGTGGTATACCTATCCATAAGAGATAGACATATACCCATCGCGGTACACTAGTTTTCTGTAGACTTTTTCAATGTGTACAAATAATTCGTACATTGTTTTGATAAATTTCTTAGGGTTCAGCTTACGACATCATATTAGAATCCTCAAAAATAACAGTAGTATACGTTCGTCAGAGGGTGCAAAAAGAAACCTTCATTAACTTTGCAACTAATTTTAATCCAGCCAGTATTAATAATGTTCTAATCCATACAAATCCGGATTAATCTATAATGGACTCTGTCAATGGGCTCAATTTTAATGTCATTCTCTTTGCTAGTATTAATTTCTATTTGCATTTAAAATGATTAGAACCGTAATTTGGACTAATTGATATCAATTGATTTACTAATACTTGTTACATAACCTTTTATATAGGTACTTACTTATTTTTTTTTCACGACTTTCACACAACGCCATCTAGTCGTCTCAACCTAAACTGAGCTTGTATTATGAGTACTAGAAAACTGATGTACATACTTATAATATGTTTATAAATACATGCATATTGTAGATAACTTACTCCCAGACACAAAACAGATGATCGTGCTTATCACAAAAACATTAGTTCTGGGTGGGAATCGAACCCGCGACCTCCGGTATAGCAGTCAGGCCCACTAACCACTAGACCAACATTCATTTTATATCAATGTAAAAAAAAAACATCTTGTAGTAATTTCACTGTTCCTAATAATTACTTTTCTAAGTTATTTTCTAGTTAGGCTCTTTCTTAAGATCAGGTGTTTTTATATATTTTTGTTAACAAAATATTAAAATAGCTAGCCAACGTTTCACGGTTTTGTCAGTTTGCCAATCTGCACAACTATTAAGGTTCTAGGATATCTTCAAAAATGTATGACGAATAAATTTTATGCGTCGTTCGTTAATAGAAATCTAATCTAAATATTTAGAATCAATAAAATTAGGGGCAAACCATCATCACCCCATTAAAGTCGACAAACTAGGGCGAATCCAATTGACCGAACTACCCCAATCATGGAAATCAAATAAATATTTGTGCAATTTCATATCCAAATAACAAAAATTATCATTTTCACAAATCTATTACGTGTCGGGTTTAATTTCAAACTCGTATGGAGCTTGCATTGAATCTGCGAGCCCATGAAAACTGTATTTACACAATATCAATTACCCAATCTATTTAACTAATACCGCGCAGTTTTAACTGTAGGGTTCAAGTGGTAGTTAAACCGTAGTGGGCTTGCCGCCAGCTTTTTAAGTTACATTATTGAAGTTGTGAAAACGTGTCAGCGCACTACACGGCGTCTATCTTCAACAACTATAATAGTATTTGACGCGTTTCTCGGTGCCCTGCGTTTCCATAAACGAGCTCCTATATTTCTATATAATATGTTTAAGTTCGCACGTGATCCGATGCAGGCCGCTAAACATGTAGGTGCGCGAAGTAACGCATCGCCGTGTAACGACTAAATGTGGGAGACGTTGCATGGTGGTTCAGTATTAGTCAGTAAGAGTCTGACACTACCAATCTCCTCCACCAAGGAGGTGAGTGTCCACGAAGTTGCCGCCGTCTTACTAAAACAAACAAGGGATGCTAAACGAACCGGCGCGCTCTATAAGCTGTCAAAATGCACGACGGTCACGACGCACCGCGACTAGCCACGTCGCAAGCGACGTTCGATGCGCTGCTTCTCCTTAAGTCTTTGCTATTATCATAAAAATTAAGTTTGACACGTAAAATACAATTATAACGCATCGAAAACCAGATTTAATACGTGACGCTACAACAGTGGTACATTGTACTATACTTGATTTAGTAATTGAATTTTGTTTTTTGCTGCCCACTTTTAAAATCTGTTAAGTCACAATACTTCACCAATATAATTAGTACACATCAAAACCGCACGAGGGGTAAAAGCCGACAGAAAATATACCATTTTTTTCAAACCATACAAAAAGCCTAACCGCCATTCTTACACTCGGTTAAAAACATCACAGTTGGATATTGAACGTACACCCAATACCGTCCTTCGAAACAATGGTTTCATTTGTGCAATATTCGAGGTGCGTTCGGGACCCAAGCCATGGTGTGATGCGTTCGGAATACCAATTCGAGGGGTTATAAATTCCACACCAGTTTGTATGAAACACCGATACAGTTGACTAACAATAGTTAGCCGGATTGTTCCAAAGGGTGTAAACCCTTGCATGTATCCCGTAGTAACAAGGGATTTTGCGTCCGCTGTGGTTGGAACAAAAATTTTATGAAATATATGAATGTGTTGCGAATTCCTGATCTTTTTTTGGTTGGGTATTATAAGAATCTTTTTGGAGTAGTTACGATTCAATATAAATACCTTTTTGCGCATTGCTAGCTAATTTTGAAAGTGGATAAGAATGCATTAGACCAGTGGCAACAAAATTGACTAGGAATTTCAAGGACTGTGCAAAATGCAGGGTTCTTAACCTCTTACGATAGATAGAGCATTTTCTTTACATTTTAGTCAAAGGGGTGTCAAGGATTCCAATTTTTTATCTTTTGTATCAGATGGATTTTGCTTATTTTATCTATATAACAAAGACAAAAGTAGAATCTGACTTGAGGCCATGATTTAAATCTACGTAATTGTTACGAAGATGACACTTAACGCACAATGGTTAGGCGAGTTACCGAAGGCTCTCTCATAGTCTCGCGTGTTTCCGCCGAGTGGTAGTTATCTGATGTGTATACAATCGACACTAAGTCCGGGTAACAGTTGTTTTACACAAGAATTAAGGCAGCGAAAATCTTATCCTACTAATATTAAATGCAAAAGTTTGTGAGGATGTATGTATGTTTGTTACCCTTTCACGAAAAAACTGCTCGATAGATTTAGATGAAACTTTACAGTAATAAAGTTTTTGCATCAGAATAACACATAAGCTGAAATTTATAGTGATATTATGCAATTTCGGCTTTAATATTACTGATACTCGTGATTAAGGCATTGGTTACTTTTTAAGCGATAGCGTCAGAGGAAAAGCAACGTTTTTTGCAGATAAAAACAAACTGCTAGTTTTTTAGGGTTCCGTAACCATAGGGTAAACTGGGACTCTATTACTGAGCCTCCGCTATCTATCTGTCTGTCTGCAGGCTGTATCTTATAAACCGTGTTAGCTAGAAAGCTGAAATTTTGATAAATGATAATGAATGAAGGTAAGAAATTAGTATACTTGCAACAAACGATTTTCTATTATAGTTGATATTAAATCATCAGACAGCGAAGAAGTACCTATGCTTGGCGACACTGGTTCCTATACTATGGCAGTGTATTATGAGCCCACAGTAATATTAGAAAGATTAATAGTTTATGTAATGTAGTTATTGATTGTAAATATAAAATGATCGTTTGCCTTCAACTAAAGTATCTGTTAATCGAACATTCATGTTAATTTATACTTCTTAAATATTTAACCTGTCATAAATTTATATCTGTTTGAATAAAGGCTGTTTTATTTATATTTTCAAATGTAAATATTGTGATATTAATAACTTTCTTAACTCAAAGACATCACTGGCAAACGGTGAAGCAAAACGTTTTGGTGATACCTGGATTCCAAACATTGAATTTCTGAAATTCTTACTTAGGAAAAAGTATGACACATAATACATATATCATTGTATTTGTTTGTGATTTTTAAACGCCTCCCACACTAAGATACTAAATCGTTATTTCTTGGGGGATTTCACAGACATTCAATTCACATGCACAGAGACACTCAGACTCAGAACAAACATTTGTGGAACGCACAAACTCTTGTCTTACGCGGGGATCGAACCCGAGACACGTCGCGTACCTGACCTCCCTAGTTTGAGACTAACTTTGTCATTTTAAAAATGTCAGTCACATGACGAACAGAAAAAATACTTTTTGTGTAATATTCATAATATTAATATTAGTGGTATAACATTCAAGACTATTGCATAGAAGTCATAACACGTGACTTTGTTGTAATGGCTGCATCACAGGAAACGCAATTTATTTATAAGTTAGGTAATATAGCTTCTGCCGTCCCGAATAATGAAATAAAATTAACTTTGAGACGCTCTCAAATTATCCTCTAAATCGGTCGTTTCCTGTAATTTTAAAACAGAAGACAGACAAACGTAGTTTGGGAGTATAGTTTAAGTGGTATGAATCTTATGAAATTTAGCTCCAAAAAGTGTTTATAGTTTTTTATTTCGATGTAAACGGTTTGAATAATTTATACGGGAAACAATGTTGTTTTTATTGCCATCGGTTCCGAAAATCCGTCAACGAGTCGCTTTACGCTAGAATAGTTCCGTATGCGCTACAAACGGGTATATTTTTGTATGGAACTCCCGTATAAAAAAAATACACTGTTTTGATAACCTACTAAACCCTACCTACCCTTTATTTAATTTATTCTGTTTTTTAGAGGCTGTCGTGCAGAACGATCCGGTCGTTTTACTCTTTGGGTATATAACCCAAAAAACGGCAGATTTTAACATGTTATGTAACACCCACTATACCTAACTAAAGTATTAATTTGAATAGAACACTTTTCTTTTTTAAAACGACTCGCATTTGAAAAAGAATAATCCTTGTATCGCGGGGGGGATTTTCCAGAAATTCAATTCACATGCACGGAGACACTCAGAAGAAGCATTTATGGAACGCAAAAGATCTTGTTTGACGCGAGGTTCGAACCCGCGACACATCGCGCTTAGTAATTGGCGTGGTGACCTCTACCACACGGCTATCCGTGCAGTCAAGTCATTTTACCCAGTATTTTGTTAACCAATAAATAAATAGAAGTAAAAGATATCAGATAAAGGCTTGAAACGTAACTAATGTGGTATAAAATATCGCGGATGTCAAAACAATGCCGAGACGGGCCCTTGGGATGTGGCGCTACACACAGCGGTGGAATAGCAAGAAGGTATTTAATTTTAAGAATAAGTAAATTGTATAAATAGTATTATAAATTCTTGACTAAGGAGAATACAGTAGGTTTGTATCCCAAAGTGTGTGATAGGTTTTTATTTCATTGACACTGTATGTAGGTGTTTAAATCAAATCTTGCAGCATAAACTAGAACCATTTCTTTTGTACAGTTATATAAATTAAATGTTAGCACATTATGCAGCTTATTTATTAAATAATCATGTGTTCTAATGATTAACAAATCGGGTTCATTTAGTAAAATGATGCGACCCGTTGTTCCTATAATTGTGCGATTTTTTTTTCACTTTTATTACGATTTAAAATAATATAAACTACACATTTATTACTACCAAAGAATTACTCGCAATTTAAATGTGAATAAGACTGTATTTGATTATTTAAGACCAAGACCAAGATTATGAAAGATATTAAAGACCAATTTAGTGAAAGTCAAATCGCTCTCACTCCAACCTCGCCCTTACACAACCCACTACCAAAACCTTATCGGAAAAGATTTATCTTTCACTCGATTAACTTGTAAGAATATTCAAATTAATTGTTAAAGACATATCGCTTATTAATTCGAGCTCATGTATCTGTCTTGTTTCCAAACATGTCGCCACGTTTGTATGATGTATTGATTAAATAATGAATTTTAAAATTGATGAGGTCATTATAAAAGACCTTCGAGATTGGTGGAGTGGTATGTTAATCAATTATGATTTGTATGATGTATGGAATCACACCCATATTTCTTAATGTTTTAATGAAATATTTAATTAGTAATGAGGGATTATCTGTGCGCACGCTATGTAAGGGTCAGCTACCGGTTTTGCGAGATTTATTTGAATATCATATCTACGTTTATACTAACTATGCTCCCGACTTCGTTCGCGGAAAGAAAGAAATCGGGGGTAAATAAATGATATTGGCCGATTCTCAGAGCTGCTGAATGTGTTATTCCGTATGATATTGTCATAATCACCTTTCTACCAAAACAACTACGGTTTTAATGCCTTACTTTACTGTTAACAAATTTTATACGATCTAACATACTTTGACTAAAAACTTAACCGAACAATAGTTCTTTGCGTAAAACAATTCACATCTTAACTGACTATGAGTCACAAGGCTATAGTTAATATGAACTATTGTTCTTCCACTTTTTGTTTATGTGTTCCGCTGACTAACCTGATGAGTTCCGGACTCGCTACAAGTGTAATTTACACTTTAAAAGTTGTTAATAATATATTATGTCTTGCCTAATTTCTGGCACAGGGACTAGTGTTACTATGATACCAGCCAGCTACGCGAGACATATTGTAGTGCAGAAGACAGTGTGTTTGTAAACACAGGTGCACTATCTGTCATTATTCTCATAGCCCTAAGGAACGGCAATCCGACACGACTGGAGAGAGAACAGGAGCAGTTTCCCGGCAGTTTAAAGTGTTTCCGAAACACGAAAGCTGTGATATTTATTTCTAAAACTCACACATCAACCGCAAAGTAGAAGGGCGGTGGGGTGATGTCTATAATTTATAAATCTTGACGTTCAAAAAGTGGTACATTGTACCTAGACCAATTAAAATAAATGACTTTTGATTTTGAAAAAGTCTTTGGTCGCCTGAGGATCTAACTAAAGACCTTTAATTTGGCAGTCCTGCTGGCTGATAAAGTTTAATGGTAAGACCTAATTAATATTAGACTGTTACAGCTACACAAATTATATCTAAGCCAAGCCTGCTAACTGTTAAAGTCTAATTGTAAGACCTAATTACCACTACGCTGTTTTAGTTTTACAAATTATATCTAAGACAAGCTGTACCCGCAACTTCGTCCGCGAGGAATTCAACAAGAATGTTTATTAATTTTCTGAATTCAAATATTTTTTCTAAAACAAAAGGTAGCCTTCGTTATTCCTTATAACATCACCTGTCAGATAATTTTAGACCGCGGCCGTGCGTTCTACTAGCGGGTGGCGTGTGGGGTGGATCGATATTCATTCCCGAGCCCGCCGGACTATGCTGCGCGGATTTTGTATACTTAATAATAGTTTGTTCTGCAATTGGGATTATTTTTTAGCACTTGTACTTGTCAATGATTATTAAGTGTAAGGTTAACTGGAATCGATATTTCCTTGCTGGCCATACTAACTGTCAACAAAAAAGTTAATATGTATAAAGATGAAGATACAATAACGAAACGCTTGTTTACAATCGGCGGCTGATGTTTTTTAATTTAAAAGTTGCACAACTTAGATAACCGTGGCTCGTGTTCACAAATATCACTCGGTTATTTTCTAGTCCATAGTAAGTTACTAGATTACTTATTTTTTTTTTCTCAAAACCTAATCAAAAGTCATTTATTCAAATTAGGCTACAATTTGAATAAATGACTTTTTAAACGACAAGATTCATAAATTATAGACAGCACCCCGTCGCCCCACCCTTCACCGCTTCCTGTGCTATTGCTACGGGAGAAGAGACGGCGCTACAAACTCTCCAGCGACACGCTGTCATTTCAACAAGTTGCCAGGTTATTGGTGACTTGCTTTGGTTATTTAATGTGCAGGTAAACGGGCAATAGGTGCCAGTAAGGGAACCATAGTATCATATGGGTCAGGAGTACTAGTTATTCTCTCAACGGGTATACCTAAGTAAGGTCATAGATTAAGCCATTCAGTTAAAAGTCGTTCTTAATTGTCTAAAAAATGTAGAGACAAAGAGACATGTCTTGTCTCTGACACTGCATAGTGGAATGTGGAGGTAGAGTCATTTAAATGTTAAAAAGTGTTAGTCATGTGATTAAAAAAGAAAACATATCTATAACCGAAAGATTTGTAATACCGAATAATTTGTTAAATCAATTAAATACAAAATTCTAAAATATACATATTATTTATTTCCACACATTACTTGTGACTTTTTCAAACTTCAGTTACATTGTAGTTACAAACATAGAAATAAAAACTTTATTTTCATTGTGGTAAGAGTCAATTTACATAAATTTAATTAAAATACGCTGCGCTAGACATAATAGCTATCATAAAAGTATTAAATATTTTTTATAGCGCTATTAAATTTATAAAAAAGTTGTTTCTAAGATTTGTTTTATTCGAAAATCAATCTCACCCCGTTGTTATATGTTTTAAAATCACTTGAGATTTATGAAGATTGATATCAGACATTCAATTTTTGACATGAATTAAAATTGAACTTTAATTCTTTGCGTTAAGTTTTAAAATACCTTGTTTGGACATAACAACAAAATAATACAGATTCGTAGATAAGTTAACGGGAAATTTAAAATCTAATATACATAATTATATTGTATTTTATTAATTTTTATTGTTTTTTTCTCATTCTATTAATAAGATTTGCCCTGATGACCGAGTTTCTCCAGTAGTATCGTGGTACAGGGTAGAACTAACATTACGTTTCGTGGTACGGGGTGCTTGTCCAGACGATTCTTTGATCTCCTTCTGATTCCATTATCAGACCAGCTCAAAAGTACTAACATTGTATTGTCACTGAACTTACATGAGTACGGAACATTTCATCTCAATCAGATGATTCGCATATCAATAAGTAGTTCTAAGTTGCTTGCTTGCAAGATCATTTTGTTACATTTTTTGTCGTGTGGCCTTGCGGTTCTATGTGTGGATTTGTATGTACGAGGTACACATGAAAATTTCACGTCACCATTTTTCATCGACTTTAAAAAGAAGCCTATGTATTAAGCTAAGGTGTCAACTCCATGCCATATTTCATCGAAATTGATCCAGCCGTTTGAGCATGAAAGAGTAACAAACATCAATCTACACTTACAAACTTTGGCGTTTATAATATTAGCAGAATATAGCAAACATAAACTTGCAAATAGTTATAAAAATGTTACGCAAAGGAAGCTGACAAAGGATTAATGCCAAATAACGTTCATATTGTATTATATCATAATAATACGACCTACTTCAATCATTGCGTCAAATAAACAATTCTATAGAATATCGCACTAATATCATAAACGTGAAAGTTTGTGTGCATGTTTGTATGTATGTCCGCTTTTTACACTTAAATGTCTAGATCAATATTCGTGAAATTTGGTATAGAGTTAACTTATAAGTAGGTTTATTACATAGGCTACTTTCTTTTCCTAAAATGTAGATATTACTTTAAAAAGCGGCCAAAACTGCGGCGTAAAGCTAGTCCATCAAGATACTTTCGTTATTGCACGTGACTGACACACCCAAACAAAATATTTTGTAAGAAACAGTTATACATATAATAATATTTATATATACCTATATTGTACATATTTGAATATTAATTGGCGACGCAATATGAATCGTTAATGTGGCGCCAAAATTGTTATCGCGTTCCACGACCTCCGGGGAAGATCTATAGTCACAGTGTAATAATATACAGTATGATGTCTTCATTTATACGGAAGCAACTCGAGTTATACCTACGTTTTTGCATGTGGCATCCACCCAGTATTATGGTCGCGAGTGTATCGCAGCTGTGACGAATGGGCGGTGTATTGTTTCATAACCAAAACTCGCGCTATTTTTAAACGATAGCTAAGTATTCTATTCGCTTAAACGAAAAAATAATAATAATTACAAAACTGGACACAAAATCAAAATACTTAGATATAATTTAAATGTTGTAGATATGTAAGTGTTTATTTTTAGAGTCCTACTACTGTATTTTTGCACACTGTTATAGAGTAGAATGTCTCGTTTTATGTCGCATTGTTTAAGAGGCTCAAGGTTACTCAGATAACAAGGTGAAATGTTAGAATTGACTCACATTGACCGCGGTAGAAATCAATTGTAGAATACCCGAAAACAGTCTGGTAAATACCCAAATATTTGTTGGACTTGGGTAATTAAAATACTATTTAGGCCTCCTTCGACTAAAGTCCATAAGACTAAAGACCAAAGATTATTACACAAATGTAATTATTCTGGGATTAATAGTCATTAATAGTCAGGTAATTTACACCGAGGATAATTTATTGGGTATTTGACAAAAAAAATCTAATTATAGTTTGACCATTACCGCTGTACCGCGCCTTAGGAAGGCGCGGGGTGAGACGGGGGAAGCATCGGCCAATGCGATTTGTCTGTTCGCTAGTGTCAAATTCGAATTCAAATTCAAATTCAGATCGAACTGTCTATGTCAGAAACACATGAGATTCATATTCAAAAATGGTTCTTGCGATATCTCGTAATGTTAAGACATATTGAATAAATTGTTTACAGCATTCAATAAATTATTTTTTTTAGTAAACCAAGTTCTAATTTGAAATAAACTCAGTTAAATCTGACTATATTTCATTAACATTTAATTAAATAAGTAAAATACATTATATATAGTTAAACGAAGTGAAATATTTAGGTATTCTTATTTAATTGATTTTAAAATAAATAATTAACCACAATTAAATAATTTAATATTGTCGTGCTTGTAGAACAGTAAACTGATATCGTAAGATCTACCCGACAAAATGAATCTCATGTGAACTCGTGCACTTTTTTTCCCGGCCCCCACCTCACCGCGCATACCTAAGGCGCGGTACAGCTGTTGTGGCCAAGCTATAGTCCGTCAGATAGTTTAAAAAAAAACATCGGATACGTGTTTTTTTTATGTTGAAATCTCGTATGACATCACATACAATTTTGAAGCGTTAAAAAAGCAGGATATCCATGACACATACATCCAAATAATAAATAATATTTACAAAAATAGTACTGCAGCAATCAAAGTAAATTCCACAACAGGTCCATTGTTTGGCATAGATAGAGGTGTTAAACAGGGAGATCCACTGTCCCCAAAATTATTCACAGCCGTGCTAGAGGAGATTTTCCAAACGCTGGCAGCAAGCTGGGCGAGGAGGGGCATTGTCGTTGGCCAAAAGATGTTGTCTAACCTTCGATTTGCTGACGACATTGTCCTCTTTTCTTCTTCAGCCGCCGAGTTAACGCAAATGCTTGAAGACCTTAGCAAGGCAAGTTTCGAGGTCGGGCTTCGAATGAACATGTCAAAGACCAAGGTGATGACAAACAGCACTCACCATAAAATCTCATTAGAGGGGGTGGAGATTGCCTACGTCGACGAGTATCTCTACCTAGGCCAAATAGTCTCCTTCCAGGCAAGACAAGAGAAAGAAGTTGCAAGACGCACGGAAAATGCCTGGAGGAGCTATTGGTCTATGAAAGACCTTATGAAGGGTAAACTTCCTCTCTCCCTCAAGAAGAGGCTCATGGACGTTTGTATTCTCCCCATCCTCACATATGGCGCACAGACATGGTCTTTGACTTGTCAACAGAGATCCGCCCTCGAAGTTTGCCAAAGAGGAATGGAACGGAGTCTACTTAACATTAAACTCACCGACCGAATTAAAAACACCGTGATCCGTTCCACAACAAACATTGTAGACGTTACACAAAAAGCTGCCACGTTAAAGTGGAACTGGGCTGGACACGTCTGCCGTATGCCAATAAACCAATGGGCCAAAATAACCACCGAATGGTCTTTACATAATAAACGTCAGCGAGGAAGACCCAGGCGGAGATGGCGAGATGACCTAAATTCATTTCTACCCAACTGGTCAGTCGTGGCTCTTGAGAGAGGTAAGTGGAAGGAGAGTAGGGAGGCCTTCGCCCAGTAGTGGGACATCTCAGGCTAGTAATAATAATAATAATATCGCAGCAATTATTCATCAAAATTTAGCTCATAAACATTCTTTTATTCCACAGAAGATAGCGTATTATAAATACAAACCAAGCACAGTTTTAGACAACAATTTAATTAAAATTTACTGGGATCGTACTATTATTACCGACAAAACTATTCATTATAACAGGCCAGACATACTAGTTCTTGATAAAATTAATAAATCCGTTTTTATTATAGATATTGCAGTCTGTAATACACATAACCTTCTCACAACTTACACAGAAAAAATGTCTAAATGTATTGATCTGGCCACCGAAATAAAAAGACAGTGGCAGGTGGACACTGTTAAAATCTTACCCATTGTTATATCCAGTACCGGTGTGATCCCTAAGAGCCTTCAGCCTAATTTAAATACACTTCAAATGCCCAAGTCTACGCTTACACTCTTACAGAAAGCTACCTTACTCAACACTTGTCGTCTCACTCGTAAATTCCTAGCTTCACCGTCATCGTCATAATTTTCTACTCATTCCCCAGCTTACACACTTGGTTAAGGCCCGTGTGTAGGTTTTATATACCCCTTTAAAAAGGGAGACCGAAAATGGATAAAGTTCATAATAATATAATCACATACAAGTCACCTTTTTACTCGTACTGTCAAGTGACGTTGCTAGCCCTCAATTCCACACTTTTCACCACCTTTGTTGCGTATTATGTTTTTATTTTTTATTGATTAAAAAAAATACGTATACAATATTTTTTTTAATCTGCCAGACGGACTAATTAATTTTTTTTAGTCAAATAGCCTATTTCGTTTACGTTTTTCCAACATACTCCATTAATAAGATATACTGGGTATTGTTCATGATTTAATGTATAATGCGACTTAATTCCATACTGATTATTTCCACGAAATTGACTTAAATTGACACACCTCCATTTAGTACGGTATTTTGGTGAAATTTCAAAATCAAACGCGATTCCGAATAATAGTGTCAGTCCATTGACGTTACCTATTGTCAGGTTAAATCAGTTGTTCCGTGTAAAATGCCAGTGTAAATGTTTACTCGCGTATAGTAATTTAATAACCAGATTACTTCGTAAAATTGAATTTTGGCTTACTCTTGTTCAAATTTGAATTTACTCTAGAGTATAATGTTTCATCATCTTCGTCGAATCCAGCCTTAGTTCGTCAGATGTTGTAAGACAAAATCTCGTGTGACGTCACGTTTCTGTATTTTTACTGACAAGTGACGTTACTAGCCCACACTTCCAAACAATTTATAAATTCACCATCATTGCGTAATATATTTGTGTCTTTCTTTATTTATTTCAATAAAAAAACCAAAATACGTTTTCAAAGCTTTTTGGAGATCTGTCTCATCATCATCATCTTCCTGCCCTTATCCAATTTCACTTGGGGCCGGCACAACACGTCTTCTAGACATCTTGCTTAAAGTTTTGGCTATGGTTTTATAGTCGGCCGCCTTCCTGACACTAACCTCTGATCAGTGTCACAGACTATATATTTAATCAAATCTCCATTTACCTACCAACGTTTACTATGGTAGTTTCAAGTTTTACTCGCATATTCTATTGTATGCTAGTTATTGTGGCGACTCGTTTCCAAGACATCAAAAGTTCTGGTCTAAAATAAATATAGCGAAGAAGTGTAAGCCTGCACTCAGGCCACACCGCAAAGTCTTCGTAGAAAAGTCCCGTCATTCCTAGTAAATACTGGTAAGCCTTTTACTTGACAACCAATGAAGAAAATGTTTTCCTTTCTTATTAGAACTTTAACAAAACAATTTATGTATAAATAAATATTCCTCAACATTCTAGATTTGTGATGTAAATAAATGCATAATATTGAATATAAATAATTAAATTCTACTAATATTATTATTATAAATGCGATAATTTGTAAGTATGGATTAGTGGATAGTTGTTACTCTTTACTCTTTCACGCTCAACCGGCTGGAGTAATTTGGAATAGAATTAACTTTAATAATAAGCCATACCTTAGATTAACACATAGGTTAACTTTTAGCCGACTGCATAAAAGCAGGTATATTTTGTAGTAATAGAAAAAATTCACGCGAGCAAAGCCTCAAGAAAAAAATTGAAAATATAACATATTAATATACGGAATTCACATTAATTTGAAAATGCAGTGTTCTTAATCATATAAGCTTGTTGTAATTCTGTTATTGACGCAAAAGAAAGGTGTGAACTGTTTGTGACACCGTTGCAAAAAGAATTGATACACAGTTTTGAAATACTCTACAATTTATCCTACCAATATTATAAATGCGACGATTTGTAAATATGTATGGATGGATGTTTATTACTCTTAAACGGCTTTCTACTTTTTTTGAAGTTTGTTATGGAGATAGTTGACACCCTGGATTAATGCAGAAGTTACTTTTTAACCGACTACGTCAGAGGAGGGTGATGTTTATGCAGCTGAAAGTGAGAGATTATGAGATTATAAGAATGTAAGTATTAATTTTGTCTTTATACACAACTGCCCAATAAAATTGATTACGGTGAATTGAGAACCTCCTCCTTTTTGAAGTGAGTTAAAATACATGGCTATAGTTTTGACATTACGGATAGACAATCCTATATTTATTACTATTCATTGACCACATATTACGGATCTTTCCGACCACAATACCTTATAGAAATTCCTATTATGTCGTCAATACAGCAAAAAAGTTCCGCGAAAACAAGCAAGACATAATTTTGACACAAGATTATCAACCCACGCAAATATTTCTATCTATAACGAGTATTGGATTGCCTAACATCCATTAACAGAGATATTAAGTATCATATTGACATAATTATATGTTAGATAGTATATAATATATATGTAAACGATGGGTTTTATATTTTACAATGAACCCATAAAAATACATTGTTAGATTATAATGGAATTTCAATGCGTGGATGTTTCGTGGTAGGGGGTCGTGAGGCTGTCGATGCGTTTCGTGGTACGGGGGTGTCGGTCGATATCGAATCGAAACGGAGCCCGCTTATATTTTGAATATCTTTTCTGTTCATGGCAATCAAGAACTTAAAAAAAAATGATTCTGACCAATGTTTGGCTGTTATTTTTTTTTGAATTAGAAAAAAACTAATATTTTATTTCTATTTTAAATACTATAGCTTTTCTCGAGAAAGTAGTTTGTCTCCATGTACAGAAGTGGTAGTAAAAAAGACCAGACTCGCTGTAAGTATGTAACCAAGTAGGTACCTAAGCATAATATGTGAGGTGAAAAATCAAAAACCGAGACACAAGAGTTTAATATAATTGCTATTTAATGTATTTTCTTTCTTTCTTTCTTCTATTCTATACTTGTCAATAAATCAAAAATATTACTCTTGTAGTGCCGAAGTTATCTGCCAGCAAAAGAAACCTTATCAGATAAAATCGATTTATTGCCGCGCAGCGAACACACGACCTCTACTATCCTACGCGTCAACGCTCTTTATGAAACCTGTATTACTGAACGCATAACAAATACCTGTGAGCTGCTGTCGAATGATTATGTTGCATAAATATTTAAAAAATATTTTTCTGTTATCGCACAAATAAAATTTAAGACGGTACAGTGAACTGAAATCTCGTGTGACGTCACGTCGCAGTACACTTTTTACTGATTACTGACGTTACTAACTCCCACTTCCATAAATTCACTACTTAGTGAGTAATATGATTGTATATCTTTATTGGTGCGTTAAAAGAAATATTATGTATCGAAAGATTCTTGGAAATTTATCTGAAGGGTTAATTAGATGTTTTTAATCAAACTCCCAATACACACCGACCTCTACTATACATCTCGCCTGTTTACCAGGTTTTCTATAACCTGTATTAGAGTACACCAGTAACAACTGTCGTCGGTAACCAAGGAATGTAAAGTAATACATAAGGCAGTGGTCTCACCTGCAGCGATAAATAACTAAGTTTATCTTACGTAGAGACTACCTTTTAAGTTGAAGATATACTTGTGCTAGGAGGCACGTGAAAATGTGGGTCCTGCGCCTGATCTTTCTCCGGTCGTGTCGGATTGCCGTACCATACGGCTATGAGAGTAAAGGAATAGAGAGTCCACCTGTGTTTGCGCACACGCTTGTGCACTTTAATATGTCCCGCATACCTGGCTGGTGTCATAGTAACACTAGCCTCTGTGGCCGAAATCGGTCCGGAGACATTATGAATGTGTTGTTCGTTTCTTGAGAGAGAAAATCACCGATAGTCGTTTACTCGTTTGCGATGGGATCACAACCTAATGGCGTATAGTGCGTACATTACACAACGTCTCATACTTGACGCTGTGACGCAATAATGACCATGTTACGCCTGTTCTATATCGTTCCTGGATTGTTAAGCTAATGGTATTTAAATAATCTCTGCTATGTTACTTGAAGATTTTTATCAGCTTTAGACTGACTTTTGATCAATTGTATGGTCTGAAGAATGTGTGCACTGTGCAGAGTCTTTAGCTGTCGAAATGTCTTACGAGTACATTAAGACAATCGGAGTTGATAAAAAGCGCTCGAATGTTAATATGGATGGACCTGACAAGTAAGTCACGTGACTAATAAAAATGTAATGCCATTTTCATACAGTTTAGCGTTTCCTATTAACGCTTATAATACCCGCCTATACACGTTCCACTGTTGGTAGGTATAGGGCTCTTTCCATATGAAAAGGCTTGGGCGTCGATGACACTTGGATACACTTTTTGTCTTGATGTGACCGTGTAACTAAATGGTATTTCTCTTAAGCGTACAAAACTAATATTCTATTGCCCGTAAGGTGTGAACTAAAAGGTTAACATTTATGAATGGAAAGCAAATACAATAAACTGAGAGTCGACGGGTGTCCATACCTTTTTTTTAATATGTAGGTTTTAAAAGTGGTTTTTTTGAACCTTTAAAATAAGCTTTTGATAAAGCTTATTTTAAAAAAATCAATCAAAAATCTACTGTATTTTACTTTATTTCTGTCTGTCCAGATCAGAAAACCGTAGGTAGGTACATTGTCAATCAGTACAAAAAAATGCGAAAATATTTAGTATTGTTTTGTTTCGGCGCAAGTCAGACTTGATCAATTTTTTAACTTTTAAACAGAACACACATTTGTGTTTGGTATAAATAGAAAAGTCGATAAAACCCGTCAGTTAAGCAATAAAGAAATATTTAACACAATATGCAAAAAAATCTAATTAAATCAGTCGAATACATTAAAAAAGCCATAAATTTTATGCGTAAATCATTGCTAAGACTTATGTAGGTTTAAAAACACACACATACATACAAAGATAAAGACAAATACTGTTACGTCAAATGCAAAATCAAAAGAGGAATTTGAACTCTCTGCCTTTTCAATAAGGTTGTAAATCCGTTGTTAGTATAAGTAAAATTGGATTGCCAGTAGTGATTGAGTATTGCGATATAATTTGCAAACTCATATTTCGGTTTCGTTTAGTTTGGACAAGGATTAGCTAATTAAAGGCGCGGCTTTTAATTATTATGGTAATACACATATTACACATTATTACGTGATGGTTAATAATTCTAGATGGTTATTGCGTATTATTTAGCGAACTCTGTACCCCCGGTTATAGGCAGATGAGGACGCTCCAGTGGTTTTAGCCGGTAAGAGTCCGGTACACCCCCTCGTCAACCCCCTGACGAGAAACAGTCCATGAGGATTTCCACTGGGATACAAAAAAATAAGAAACAGGTGTTTATTGCGTGGTCATAAAATAGATACTTAAGAAAATAAGAACAATTAAACCTGTAGGACTACTTTTATTGTTTTCCGGGATGAAACGCTCATGACTTCAACCTACACTGAAAGCACGGCGTGGGGATATATCGGACTCCTACCGAGTAAAAACAACCCGGGCCCTTTCTACTAGGTAGTAGGCTATTGGTAACTACATACTCTGGCTTAGGTAAGCCAGAGTCACGGGATCGCTCACGTATGTAGTTACCAATAGCCTATCACCACTATTTTTAGTAACACTATCACAGTTGGCCTTTGGTCAGTAGTGGGATACAATAGGCTAGGAGAAAAAAATCGCAGTTGTGGAAGCTTCACAGTACACCAAAACGTAATTCGTCTACTAGGGCAAAAAATGGTGTATAAAATGTCATTGGTAACCTATACAAATATTGTATTTTGAAATCAAAATAAATATACCTAGTTCTGTACAAACTAAAATCTACAACGAATGGAATCGTCAGGCAAAGGGAGACTTACATTAGGGTGCAAATGTCTTAAAAGATTCTCAAACGACGCAAAATAAAATGTCATGTGTAGCTGTCATTATCACGTGGAATGTAGGGGCAAATAGATTAAGAAGTTCACTTAGTTAAGTCGTTTGCACGTTACAAACGACTTGAATACATTGTGTAAAACGAAGTCACTTGCCGCGTTTCTTCGCCCCTATGTTTGCTTAGATCTCTGTAACTGCAAAAGATTTTAACGTCATTTGAAATAGATAGATTCCGTTGTATCGCCACTCACAAACAGCTCGCCACAAGCTGCCCTGCGGATGTATGCTCCTACGTAGACCTTCAGATACATTTTTATTTATTTACAAGGTATTAAAAACCCGGCCAAGTGCGAGTTGGACTCGCGCACAAAGGGTTTCAAAAATTTGAAACGTCTACCTGTTACCGTTTGATATTGAGCAAAAAATGCGAAAAAAACACGGTTATTGTTTTTAGACCCCCTTAACATTTTTTTTTTTTCAATTTTTAGTATTTTTTGTAGTAGCGGTAACGGAAATACATTATTTGTAAAAAAAAAACATCTTTCTAGCTATTACAGTTTATGAGATACAGCCTGGCGACAGACAGACAGACAACGGAGGCTAGGAACCTAAAAAGCAAGCCATGATGAGGTAACGATTCGCCCCGAGGGATATTTGTTTATTTTATTATTATGCTCGTGAGAAGCTGGGACGCTAGTTTCCAAATAAATCTTGAAGAAACGTTAAAGTATTCCCAAACTGTTGAACAATATAATTTGCACAATCTTTACGATGTTGGTTCTTTAAACAGTTAAAGTAAACTGTTTACTGAGCTCCCGCGACGTGTGAACTCGAGTCACGGTTAGCGGACGGCAGCTAAACCAAACGTTTAACTAACAAATATTTAACTAACATTATGGCCCTTCAGTTTAGGCAGTTAACGAGGAATTAATTAACCGTGCATATTTTGTCAGTGATTTAAAATGTGGTTAAATTTAAAACAGAATTTTAATGATCGACAGGAAAATTTTAAGTTCGTTGCAAAATGAATATCAGTGAAATTACTGTCAAAATTAATTTTGTTTCGGCGTGTTAATATCGTTTTTGACAGCTATATAGCTGTTGTTTTACAACTTTCATAATAGCTCTGTGGGTCACGCATATTACAACTACATACCGCGACAAGTTGCGCGTTCAATCTCCGTATGTAAATATTTAGCGTTATACCTAAACAAAACACTGTCGGTTTCTTGCCCGCTACTTTCTTATAAAGAGACTAGCTGTTGCCCGTGACTTCACCCGCGCGAGTACGAAATCTTCCTATACGAAATTTCAAAAGCTGTTATGGAATATTCCTGATATTGTAAACTAAAAATTAAATATTTTATTGGGAAGAAAATTTCACGATGTCGTTTGACTGAGATTTTAATTTCTATTGTTGAATCGAGTATACATACATGTTTTACAAGACAATTTCCTTAGATACTAAACTTATAATTACGTTGCATAACCTAGAATTCGTTAACAACTGTGAAGAACAAAGCTAGCTTCCCTTTTGACCCAATTTCAGTATCGGGTCAAAAGGAAAGCTCTTCAAACATTCTAATGAATTAATTAGAACTATATAATTAGTTGTACCGTGTCAGTTGCAATTACAATGAAGTCAGTTACTGCTGTGGAGTTTGTTGCGCTGTTTCTTCTTTAAAACTATAACGAGAGGAAACTGTGAGTGTCGTTCAAAGTTTAGTAGTACTAATTCAATAACCCTCCTTCTATCGCAGTCGGGTATATACTCATTATTAACCTAGCTGTTGCCTGCGAGTTTACCCGTGCAAATGTCGGTTATAGCTGCTAAAAACAATCTTACTTAGTCGGTTAAAAAGGGCGGGCTAGTTATTGATAGGGCGTCAGCTAAGTCTATATCAAATATTACGAAATTAGATTCAGCTTTTTTAGTGTGAAAGAGTAACAAACAAAAATCTATCCGTATCTTCTTACAAACTTTTAAGTTTAAAATATTAGTAGTACGTAAATAACACCTAAAATGCGCAGTCACATAAAGGTTCTTCATGGAATTCGGTGCAAATAACGGTTAAAATTACTTTTAAATATAGAAGATTATTACAAAGACGTTCACTTATTTATTTATTAGTTACACCAACAGCAATACATGAAATACAAAAGATTCAAGATAAATTACATTACCGGTATGTAAGTAAGGGAACTAGGGGCATGATGGGGCCATGAGGTAAGACGGGGTCACGCACACATACGAAAATCCCAACGTTCCTATGACACGGCGCATTAGCCAATCAGAAGCTGCTATCGAACAATACTCAGTGCGGCCATAACAGTGGGTGAGAGTGCGTGCGTTCTTCGTTTATAAACTAATTACTGCTACAGTGCATCTAATAATCTAATTAATATAATATTATGTGCACGTGAACGACATCAGAAAAAGGTAAGAAAAACAGTTGAACTCATTGTGTTTATGCACTTTGTTTTTACATTTTACTTGCTGTTGATAGGCACATCCAAAATCATTCTAGTCCCAAGCACTTATTTTAAAAATTTAAATATTTAAAAAAATAGTGACAGGGGCAAGATGGTGTAGGTCCTACGGGGCATAATGAGATTCATCATGGCCCATCGATTTTCAAACAAGTTATTACTTAAACATTACTAGGTTGTGTTTTGTTTTTCAGTTTACAGCTAGATTGATTTACAAAAAGAAATTCATCATCACACCCTAAAATATTGACCTCATTACATTTTTCTTTTTCAGATAAAAATGGTTAGAAACTACAAGAAAAAGACAAAAAGTCTTATAGATAAAGTTATGACAAAAAAGTCAGGATACAGGAAGGCGGCCTTAGACCATAGTACCCTAGACCCATCTTGCCGCATTTATCGTAAACCATCTTACCCCGTACGTGGGGTAAGATGGTTTTTTTATGTGTTATTAAAAAATAATTAATAATGAAAAATTGTGATGACATGTCCGTCCAAAGAATATGCCAATTTGTAGTTGATTAAGTAACTAATGTGCCATAAATAAATGAAAACATTGTATTAATTAGATCTGTGTATTTTTGTAGTTTTCCCTTAGCGTCCCCATCATGCCCCTAGTTCCCCTACCTATTTATTTGCAACAAGGTAAGTTGGTAATTCTCTTGCCTCAGTTTTCATGCATAATATATTATTTTAACACACACTTAAAAAAGTGTCGTTCAAAGCATTTTTTGAACTAAAAAAAATATTAATTAAAATTCTCCATAAAGTACGTCAAAAAGTGTCACCGTCACACATTTCTAGTGTACACTAGTGACACGCCCTTTGAGTTAACTGTTCAAACACAATTTTTTTGTCACCCTTTCAACATTTTTTTTTTGTGAAACATGTGCACTTAACACTATAAAAATTGTTCAAAATAGTATTAAAGTGTAACATGCTTTGTCAACGTCGCACGTCACTATACGATAGTGATGTCCTTTGATCGATAAAATGTTTGTTTTTTGATGAAATTTTCTCTGTACTTTCGAGCCTTTGTCGGGCGAAAGCTTATGTGCATGTCAATATTATTACATCACAAAGGATCTTATGCAATTGAAGTTTTTAATTAATTAAAAATTCACATTTTCGGAGGTATAAAAGGCATTAATTAAAAAGGCATATTTTTGTTACTCAAAATTGAATTTTCAATTAATGTAAATTGCAAACTATATTACAGCAACTTCTTGACATCTGATTGAGATGAAGTATACATACTCATATAATTATATAATTAATATTTGCATACCTACTCATAATTTCGGTGACAATACACAAACGACGTTACATATACAGTGGAATAATGTTGGCCTTTCGCTAGAAACTGAAAGATTAGAGAAATAGCCGTGGTGATTTTGTTTACCATTATACGGCAGACAAATGACAGTCATTACACATGTCAGTAACCGAGTTCAAAAAAATAGAATTGATTTATTTGTTTCCTTACAATGTAGGTGATATATTATTATGTTACAATAAGATAAGAAGCCTTATAACTAAACGTTAAGGTTCATTTAGCGGTGTATTAAAATACAATTTATAGTGCAAGTGGGAACAAAACGAAAACAAATACAAGATATTAACTCATCATTAAAAAAGTCGATTATTATCATTATTGAAACGACCAATTCTTGTACCTAACCAAACAGCTTAATACTTTACCCATTATCAGATAGACAGACAGACAGACAGACAGACGAACAGACAGACAGACAGGACAGACTCCTTCACATACCATTCAACATTCCATTTCGCAAGTAACCGAATACTTCACATTACGAATGACATATACTTATGTAAATAGCCAACATTGTAAAAGTAACCGATATGATACAAGTAATATTATATCACGTGGAGAAAGTCGGTACGGATCACTTGTATGCTTGATACCAATATTAACCTTTAAACAGGGGTGGAAAACCTTTGGTTGTACTTTTTAACCAACTTTGGAGAAAGGAGGCTCTCAACTCGTCGGATTCTTTTTCTATAACTTTATTGTTTTTTTTCTCTTATAAGTTATTCATGTGTTTGTATGTGTTTATGTTTGCCTACTCTAAAATATTTAAAAAAAATGTAGGTATAATTAAACTGCAAATAAAATCCTACTTCAATTATACATGTGAGTTTACATATAGGTACGCTCAAACGGCTGCAATTTTGATGAAATGTAATATGGAGCTGACACCCTGAATTAGAACGTAACTACTTCTAACCGAATGATGGGGAGGAGATGAACATCTATCAGATGGGGAATGTGTTTGCAGCTATAACTGACATTCACGCAGACGAAATCGCGAGCAATATGCATATTATGTTAATAATTAATATCATGAGCAGAGTGTTGAGCACCCCTGCATTTACTACTATAGGCCGGTTTCGGTAACAATTTTGAAGTTGTTACCATTTTAGCATTACGTCACGATCCGAGACGGCTTTCATACAAACGACGTCGTGTTTAAGTCCGTAATTGTGGAGTCATTACCTTTAAATATGGGAATCGTGTTTACAAAAGTAGTTTTAAGTGTTATGATATAACTAGTTATTGCTCGCAGCTTTGCACGCGTAGTGTATTGTGATATGGTTGTTATCGCAATGAAGTCCAAGAAAAATATTTTTATTGTTTTGGGATAAAAACTAGTTTTTGTAATAATCCAGTTAGAGACCTCTATACCTTTATACTAAAATTGGACGCAAAGTCGTAGTTGGTAGTTTAAAATGTATGGATGGATAGAATATAGATGTTTGTTATTCTTTCACGTTTAAAAGGCTAAAGCAATTTAATGAACTTTTAATACGAAGTTAGTTGACACCCTAGATTAATACATAGAATATTTTTTTTACCGACATTGATAGACGAAGATAACAGCGATTTTTTTAAAGAATCATAAGCTCTCCCATAAAATACAACAGCACTCAAACTTTCAGTTAAAGCAATATCTAATCAGTTTAAATCTACAGAAGCCTTCTAAACGATACGAGTAAATGCATTGCATACATTGCGTAGCCGCGAAGCTCTGGTATCAAAAGTAATGTAACATAGCCGGCAATGCATCACAACTCGTACGATAATTCCCACTTTATCTTAATGAGGATGACGAAGCGACTTCTAAATGATTGTGGCTCTTCAAGCCTATCTCAATGTTACGCAAACACACTCATTAATACACAGTGTTACAATGATTCAATGATTCGAGAGTTTGACGACCTTTTTTCAAGCACCTTCAAAGATAGACAGATATTTTTTTTTGCATAAGTTAGAAATGAGTCCACTAATATTGCGTACAGAGGAATTTTACAAGAACTAACAAAACAGTGTTATTCGATTGTGGCATGACCGTGGCATGATACAGTCGCGAGCGTGTCACAGTGACGAACTTACAGTGTGTTGTTGATGTAATCAAAATACTGTAGATGTGCAGCCCTATCGCTGTTACGCACCGCGCGGCTGCGGGCATTTATTTTTAAAACGACTGAGTTAACGGATGGATGGTCATTGGTAAATATACATAAAACTTCCGTGTACGATACAAAACGACTAGGATTTTTTCAGTCCTATATTAGAACCTCTATAAGTGTACATAGCGGTAAACGTGCGAAAACTGCATACACAGGTTATTGTAAAACTACGTTGCCTCCCAAGAGCCAAAAATTAAAAAGCCTCATCATCATCATAACTCCCCTGCCCGTATCCCAATTATTATTTGGGGTCGGCGCAGCAAGTCTTCTTCTTCCACACGTTCCTATCTGACGTCATCTCGCAAGCAACACTCTTTGGAGCCATATCATCTTTCACACAATCCTTCCATAATTTCTTTGATCGTCCTCTTCCCCTATACCAATCCACATTCATGTCCAGCAACTAAAAATTAAAAAGCCTATTACAAAATAAAGTTGTATCTATTAATTGAGTAATAAATAATTATATAGTTGTTATGAAACTATACCGGGCCTATGACTCAGCAGTTTTTGTGTTGCGATGAGAATTTACCAGTCATTGTGTGATTTACTCAACAGAGGTGTAGACAGCCGTTACTAATGTAATAGATGCAAAGGTTGTCTGTTTGTTTGCAATAGTAATGATAGGCTGCAATGAGTAACAAAAAAAAAATGTGTTTGTTATTTAATTTCTGTCTGATATTATATTTACGATACGAATTGTTGGGACGCATTTTTTAGGCTGTTCGGTGGGGTGCTTTGACCGCTTTTGGAACGTCAAAATTACATTAGATAGGTGGCACTTCTATTGGGGCTCCTTTCCCCGTTTTCTAAGTGCTCTAGTTGTCTAGAAGAAACGAAAGCACTAGGTGTTACAAAAGGATCCAGGAAGAAAATAGTGGTTTCTAGTCAGTAAAAGTCTGACACTCTCTCCCGCTGCACCCACAACGGGTGGGGTAATTTTATGATTTCCCACGAAAATGTTATAAATACAAATTTAATATTATTGCTTTAGTGGATACGTGACAGCGCACTTTCGGCACAAACGGCTTTGACATCTTTCTTCTACAACTACATTAATGAATAAGTCGCGGCGGCAAATCCGAAACATTTTTCGTCCGTCCATTTAGCACTAAAATGTAAAATCAAACCGGGATTTCGAAAACCATATTAATCTTTCAATTATTAATCACAGTGATGGCAAATGATTAGCTATAATGATCCTTTGATGTTTCAAACTAATAAAATCAAAAACTGGTCTAGCCACACGCGCCTAACAGACAGACAGAATTATTAATACATTTGATGTAATTTGAATTTATATGATCACGGATTAAACTGCGGGCGGAGCCGAGGGGTAAAAGTAGTTTTATCATGAATTATGAAAATACTTTTGAATGGAGTTAGATGTAATAGCTGTATGTTTCGGATTAGCCCGGACCCTGTCCATTATGTTAATCGCATTGACTGAAATTAGATGGGTTTTAACGAATATACCTAATATGAAATACGCAATGGTAATTTTTCAAAGTGGTTTACGCTGTTCAAATAAGTAATCTTTCATTAAAGTTTTTAAATAATAAGGTTTTAAATCCTACTTCTTTTTTAATCACGGGATAACTTCGAGGGAAGAAACCCGGTCCTTTTCAAAGGCTTACATGCGGACACAGGTCTAACATGCAGAGGACTTGTTAAGAACTTTAATCTAAATTTTATTGTGATGTGTGTATCTACCAAGGGCCATCCACCTCTTTTCTATGAAAGAACAGACATGGACAGTCTCAAGGTAGCTACACAACTATTGTTAATTATGGAGATGAAACGAATTTGGGTTATGGATAGAATATGTTTGATCAATCCTACTAATATTATAAACTTAATAATTTGTGAGGATTTTTAGACATTTATTATTTAACAATTTCGATGTTCCATTATTCTAACTTCACCCCATACATCGAAATTTGTTAAATTAGTTTCGGCATTCAGACTGTATGTGGGAATAGAAATTCCGTCATCGAGACAATTAAACTTATTAGTTCAAACGTTAGGTCCGTGTTTGACAACGTTTAAAGCCTGTTTGAGAGCCCTTCAAAATAGCGGAATCCAGTGCAATGTGAGCCGCACAACTAAAGAATTAATTGTCATAGAACGAGCTTTGGACATCGGAATGATTATTAACGCTACCTAACACTACGCTATCTAGTCTCAAATTAAGTACTTATACGTGAGTAACTTATGTTATGAGTACTAGACAATTGATAAACATATTTATATATTCCTAAATGCATACATATTATAAATAAATTACACCCAGACAAAGAATAAATGGTCGTGCTCATCACACATAAAATTGTCCTGGGTAGGAATAAAAAAATCCCACGGCGTCCAGTATAGCAGTCAGGACCAATAATCACGAGACAAACAGACCAGTCTGATTGAATATCCTTAAAAATTATCTGAATAAATGGGAAATAATATCAATCCATAAACTCTGTATTGGAATCAAACACATTTAGAGCTCTTAAGATGCTTCTACACTCCTTTCGAACAGTCGCGCAAAATTACTAAAAAATCTTGAAAATATTACATAGCTTTAAACTAGCAAATTAACTCAAATTCACAATAAAACATGGCGATAACGGCCTTTACATATCATCGCTTACTTCATAGATATTACGGAAAATAACCGATCACGGCGAACCTTTCTATTAAATGATTTTGTGCAATTATACATTTGTATGGAAAATTTATGAAGGGCGTGTATCGAAGCTCTTGGGTAAAGCCGGTAACAGACTAGCGTATGATTTGTATGTTTAGACTCGTCTTTAGGAGCGAGTATACTTGGAAATTTAACTAATTGTTATTCTTACAATATAAATAGTTTGCGCCGTCCCATGTTCTAAGTTCGGCGGTCGCGCCCGGCGCTTCTGCTGGAGCTGCGGAAACCCTAAAGCGACGAAAATATAATAACCTTACGGGCAATTATATTTTTGAGCCCTTTGGGGTTGAAACGCTTGGGCCATGGGGACCGGGTGCACGAGCTCTGTATAAGGAACTCGCTAAGCGCTTGGTCGACTCCACCCGTGATCAGAGGGCTGGACTGTATTTCGCGCAAAGAATTGGCATTGCCATTCACCCTGGTAATGTGGCCAGTGTTCTGGGCACGTTTCCCGCCATTGACGGAGATGAGGATATTTTTTTCGTAGCTTTGTAAATATGTAATTTTTTTTAGTTACATAAGTTTAGTCATAAATGTAGATATTTCTTGTTTTAGTATTGTTTCTGTTAAATAAATTACCTGCCAACTTTTATTGCTTACCTACAATTTTAGGTCTGTTAGTATTCCAATCTTGTCTGAAACAGATATAAATGTGTTCTCTCTAAGTGAAATCTAAAGAATAATAGTTAAAACCGTATACAACTAGACATTATAATTCTGTGCAGGAATTTGTAGAACGTTCTGTGATTTTTGGATACCTCCCAGACTGATGAAAGACGTATTTGAGTAATAAAACTAAATTGAAATAAAAGTCAAAAAAATTGTTTATTTTCGTTAATCTTTAAGTCTAATATGAAGAAAAGTTTTATTAACGCTTACATTGTATATCGCTCAAAGGTATTAAACTGACAAATCTTCTTCTTTCTTTCTATATAATAATAAATATCTTGGGACAATATCCACACCCGACCATCTGATCCCAAGCTAAGCAGAGCTTGTATTATGGTAATCAGACAGCTGATAAACATACTTTTATATTTCTAAATATATACAATTATACATACTATAGATAATTTATCTAAGATAAATCACACCCAGACACAGAACAAAATGATCGTGCTCATCACACAAACATTTGTCCTGGGTGGGAATCGAACCCACGACCTCCGGCTTAGCAGTCAGGGTCACTAACCACTAGACCAACAGGCCCGTAATTTAAAATCAAAGTCACGTCCATGATCAAAAAGAACTAGAAAATTTGTTTGTTTTTTTTTTTTAATATACCATGATACACCGTATAGGCCCTCCGGCCAAAATATAACATCAAAATTTAACTATCTCGTAACTGCATTTTTGTGAAGTGATGCAGACGAAAAATGGAATCGAAATTTTAGGGCTGCGAGCAAAAAATATTAAATTAGTGGCGTAACCAAATTTTTCACCCTAAACGGTTTTTCGCGTCGTTTATTAGAGAATAACTTAATCATAGTGGACCCTATCACACACCCTACGTATTTTAAAACATAAAATATTGTGCGTGGGGTTTTTAAGGCTAGAATGCTGTATAAAGTTGTCGGTGTGAGGTCAATTTCTGGGGCTAAGTAGACGGGCCACTCACCGAAAGAGCGGAGAGAAAATTTATAACAAAATCTGAACTATTTTAGTCTACACAAAAATGTACTTAGTCGCTAAGCAATGCGATTATGCACACGTCCCTTCCCCGTTTTATACTTGCCTAATTTCAAGGAGCCTATGAGATTAAACCTATTCTATTTCCATTTACAGACACATAGTCCACTCCCCAGTCATCTAAAGGGGTATTGCAGCCTGTCTAATTCGATTTTTCATCCTTGCAGTCCAAAATGGAGACGTCGAAAGCAATTTTAGTATTAGCGTCTGCAATAGAAGCTCTCTAGTCCATTTCCAAAATCCGTTTTGGCCCCCTTTTAGCCCCCTTTTAGCCCCCTGGCTCTATGGTATCAGGGTATTTAATTAACTAACCCCTAACTGGAATAGACGCAGGATTCGGGATGCAAATAAAGGAAAGCTGTCACTGACATGGTACCTACTGGATTCAGTGGAGACTAACTCAGTTTATCAGTCTGATCCCTGACGTTCTCTGTCACTGTACAATTTGAAATGTAATACAAAATGTTGACTAGTTTTTTGGTTTTGATGACTGTCATTACACCTATTACTATTAGTAACTACGTCTAATATTTTCTTTTATACAGTCATAATGATTAATTAACTGCAAATGTAACCTGGTAACCCTGAACATTTGTATGGGATTACAAAATTATTCATGCAGTTGTTGTATTGAAAGCTGGACCGAAATTCAAAATATTTTCGTGCCGCTTTTTTTTGCTCGACTTGGCAGGTTTCATTTCTAAACTAAAGTTGATCGTTACCTCCCAACAGTGACACGTCCGCACAAAAAGTGTCACTTTTAAATACTTTTTTATGTTCTGCTTCAAATAATGGCCTAATAAGTTTATCATTAATGGGATAAAGGGGTCATTTGACATAATGACGTCACTGGCCAGGGTATTTCGTTAATATGTGGAGACAGCTAGAGCGCACCATTAGCACAGTCAGATTTAAAAGGCTTTTAACGCAATGGAATAATTTTGGACTGTGTTGATACTGGCTATACACCAGAATTCTACTGAAAACTTATTGAATACCAATATATTATACATGCTTTTAAATATTTTTGTAAAAAAAGGAAAAATGTTAATGTATGGTATGTGCATGTGATGAGAAGAGATGAGACTCATGTGACTAAGAGAGTGGTGAGTATGAATGTTGATGGATGGAGAGGAGGGAGAAGGCCAAAGAAAAGATGGATGGATTGTATAAGCAACGACATGAATGAAAAAAAAAGTAAATGAGTAAACGCTTAAAAGAAACGGTGATCTTAAAACAATTCAAACTTTCACCATTATGGGTTGGTAACTTACTAATAAATTTTATCGGAAAATCTTAGTATATAATGCTATCACTCGGGGCTTTACAGTTCCATACAAATAAAAATATATTAATACAGCCTGTATTAAAAATAAACATATTTCACCAAAGCAACTCAAATTTTACAACTGAGGCCAATTCGCTATAACAAGACCAATTTCAATCATACAAAATCGCTATATTTTCTCAATGTCCATTCGTATAAACAGTTTCCGGCCCCCTGTATTTACAATACGGTAGTCTGTTTAAACACTTTATACAGACGGACAAACAGTTTTCCTACGGTAACTTGCCCAGCCGTATGTAGTTGTGTAAGGGGTGGCATTTCATCCGTATCATGATACCGGGTTGTGAGGACTGGTGTTTGTATAACAGTATCGGTTTAACTATAGTATTTTCTGTAAGTCTGAAGATAAATCTGGTGTTCGATGCGATAGTGTTTACCTTTTTGTCCGAATTGTGATTGTGAAGGACGCGTTTCGAGCATGGTGAGCTAAAGTGGCTTGGCCGTGTGTACATGAGTATTGTACGACAAAAACCACAGGGTAGTCCGAAACTTAAGTAACTATTCTAAAACTTGTACTAGACAACTGATAAACATACTTATACTTCTAAAAACATAAAAAAAAATTGTTAAATTACACCCCGACGCCGAAAAAAACCATCGTGCTCATCATACGAACATTTGTCCTGGGTGGAAATCGAACCGGCGACCTCTGGTATAGCAGTCAAGGCCATTTACCACTAGACCAACAGGCCCATCCAATTCGTCTTGCTTGCTATCCTTAACTTAGAGTTTATGGAGTTAGGAACTAGGCTTAAAATATGATTATTGGTGTTAGAAACTTGGTTTTAAAATGATATCTTATTCTTGATAGTGCGTTAGTGCAACCTACATAGTTTTAATTACGCAACATTTTCATTGATAGTGATTTTATTGGGCGTTGTTTTACAAATGTTTTAATTAATGTAGATCGGTCATTGATATTACTGATGTTGACATGCCTTCGGGGTACGTTTCCTGATATTCATTGACAAGGTATTTTTCGACTTATTGTTAACAAAATATTAATGTCAATTTAATTTTACTAGAATTAAATAATAAACAAGTGTATTTCGATAACATTTGGTACGGAATTCCTTGCCACCTTAGATTAACACATGAGCTACTTTGTGATCGCTAAAGACGATGGGGTTATGTTATTCAGGTATAAGCAACATTCTCGCGGACGAAGTCACGGGTAACAGCTAGTGTGTTATAACAATGTTAACTGATACAATGAATGAAGCTTAGAAAGAATTGAACAATTAAAGGTGTTTTTATTTAATTGACAAATAAAATAACAAATTGTAATAAAATTGCTACATTAAAAGGGCTATCGATTTTGCTGTAAAAACAAAATAACCCCATCACATTTCAAAAACATTGAAACAATACGCTAAAATCACCAAAGCGCTGTCAAACTAATTTAAACTTAATTATTTAAGTATTAAAACTCTTATTACATCATATTCTAAACAAACTCGTATGCTAAAAAAAATCACACAATCGAAACACGTCGTAAAAAAATATTATGAACCTTAAACTTCCAAACATAAAGAATCTTTTACAATGACTAATTAAATCTATGCACAAAAAGTCTCAACAACAAAAAAAATATTGTCAAAGAATTTTCAACTCTATGCTAGTAATTTCAATGTCGTGTTTTCAAAATGAGGTTTTATTAGTATTGCGATGACCCGTAATACTACCTACGCCTACGGTCAAGTTTTTTAACCGATTTTAAATAGTTGTATGTTGTGTTTTACATTACGTAACAACGCTGCATTTGGAGTTTCCCACCTATTCTTATGCATATGAATAGGAATTAGAATGGGTATCTAATCTTGACATTATTTTGGTGTTTCTTAACGTTTTTAAAAGGTAAGTTGCGTCCGTTAAGTAGGTTTAAATAGTTTTATACATGAGACAGAGGTTTTTACAAGATGCGTTATTGTACCTACTCATTCTTTTTCTTAACGTGCGACTAATGACAGTTATAACTACAAAGAATAAAACAAAGTCAAAAGGCTTCCCGATGTCTGTTCCTTTTGCATGATTAGATATTTAAAACTATCCTAGGAACCTTGATGCACAAACCAATGCCAAACCAATAAACTGGTTTTGTGGGATATTGTTCTTTTATAAAAAAGGTGTCTAATGTATTCTAGAAATAAATAAATAAGTAATCATACTTACATGGCTTCTTCGTTACTTAAATTCTAAATTATTTCTACCATTTTAGATTTCTAACTATTATGAATATTCGTAATTGTTAAAAGTAATCAACACTTGAAATCGGCCTTATTGTGTTTCTCCGAAAACATTACATAATAAATAGAGATATAATCGCATTGATGTTGGATCGTTAAATATTGACGATTCGGCTAATCTTTACTTTCTAGTCTTCTAAGAAATGAATCTATTGCGGAAATGTACAATTTAGAAAAAGATTGGTACATCACGATATAACTAAGTTTTTGATTTGACTAACTGAGCCTGTGGTTTTACTTACGCAGATTTCGTTCCCATAGGAATAT
Source organism: Chrysodeixis includens (assembly GCA_941860345.1). NCBI lineage: Eukaryota > Metazoa > Arthropoda > Insecta > Lepidoptera > Noctuidae > Chrysodeixis > Chrysodeixis includens. Next base: position 1,109,525 of record OW796090.1, on the reverse strand, counting down.
CGACAAATATTGTAGAACATTTAATGCTGAAAGAAGCAGAAAGAAATAATAATAAAAAATCCTTATTTTCTCACCAGTGCCACAGATCACCAGGCTATACTACTTTGTAACAATTTTTCGGTATTTAACTTATAGGGTACTACTGTAGCTAGAAACTGTTTTTGTTTTAACTTAAAATAAAAAATATCTATAATATATTACTTTCAGATACACACACCACGAGGACTGGTTCGAGGTGGCGCAGGACAGAAAAACGTGGAAGGATTTGGGAAGGCTAGGGAAAAAAATACAGATTATTATTTATGTTTTTAGTTCTAGCCATCCATTGTTATATTATATCCATTTTGAAATTAGTTTAGATTTAAGTTCAGAAAGCGTAAGAACGAACTTACTTCAACATTTATTATATTAAGTAGAATTTCTGGGCTTATAGACAACTCACATTTCATTTTTTCCCAGCGGCACCTTAGGTACAGTTCTCGCCAAACTTTATGACCGCTCCGAATGTAGCCGCAGGTAAGAGCTTGCGCATGATACGCATGTGGGCCGTGTACGGACGTAACACACTCACACTTGTCTAGCAGCTAGTCTTTTACACAAAAGGCTTATTCGTAGTCACAAAAATTAACTCAACCGTTACACGTTTGAGACAAACTTTTGTGAGTACCTGCCAATAGTTTGATTGGGCCGAGCTGAAAGCGCTACCCCAATTAAACTTTGTGATTGGTAGCCAAACAAATGGGGAGACGAATATTCAGAAATTTTTGAATGTCGTTACATTGTGTGGTGTACGAAGCTGAACTTATTGTTTTTTGGGGACAAAAGCAATCTGATATCGGTAGTATTAACTGGAGTTATTGTTGTAACAGTGTAAAGAATATACTTGCGTGTGACGAGATGAGTGTGAATTAATTAACAAAAATTATAACAAATGTAGAGTCACCTCTTAATATACAATTTTGACTACACGGATAGCCGAGTGGTATAGGTCACCACGCGAATTACCACTGTACGCGACGTGTCGCGGGTTCGATCCCCGCTTACGAAAAGAATTTGTGCGATCCACAAAGGCTTGTTCTGAATCTTGGTGTAGGTACTTGTGCATGTGAAGCCCCCCGCGATACAAGAATTAAACTCCTTAGTACAGGAGTAGTTTACAAAAACAAGCACATTGAAATAAATAATAATATATAACAATATCGATTTTAATAAATTAATATTTCAGCCCTCTTCTTCTCTCCCAAATTGTTGTTAGTCCATATTGATCTGAACTTGTTTTATTTTTAAACCATCCCTATAACCATACGGATGCAATAAATAATCAAGTATTCAGTATTCAATTAACAATATCGATATAAATAGATCCAAACTCAGGTCATTCAAAGCAAAAAACCTGTCATACTCTACATTCATAAAGCATCGTATTATTATCATCTACGAAACTTTCTTAGTAATATTTTGAGGACTTTGCTCTACCGCGATAGCGTTAAGAACAGCGGTGCAAAGTCCAGTTACATCATAATCTGAGGCTCGTGATGGAAACTAAGATTCGCCGTAACATTGCCGAAATTCTTGCGGTTATGTAAGTACGGATAGCAAGACAAGTCGGTAATACACCAGCTGATAATAATATTGTATGGGTTCTATATTCTATTAGATATTCATTTAATTTAATGTTTATTAACGAAACAATTTAAAGTAATTTTCAAAAATAATGTATATTTCTCAACAATCACACAACGCCATCTAGTCTCCAGTTAAGCATACTTAGTAGCTTATGTTATGAGTAGGTACTAGACAACCGATAAAAATATTTATTTATTTCTAAATACATACACCTTATAGATATATTACACCCAGACACAGAACAAATGATCGTGCTCATCACACAAAAAATAATCCTGGGTGGGAATCGAACCCACAACCTGTGGTATAGCAGTCAGGGCCACTAACCACTGGACCAACAGGCCATAATGCTTACTTTATATTAATTTCATAAAAAAATCATTCCTTAATATTATAATCCGTATATATTAAATCTATTTTATAAACTAGCTCTATACCAACTTATTTAATAACATGTGCACTAGCTATAACATTTGTTTTGCCGACCGTCAGTGTAATTAAGGCAAGCAGTACAGAGTTCATCGCATTGCGTAATGTTCACTTGTAGGCAGGTTTGTTTGTGTGTCTGTAACAAGACTGCTAATAGCGTGTTAGATACAACGTGTTTTATTACGACTAGTCATATAAATGTCTCTCCTTAGCACAGTAGAAACAATTCGTGAGTCGTTTTGCAAAAATAGTTATAAAGTTTGGGAAAGTATTTTTTTACTACAGTTTTTTTTTGGCAAAGTTTATAGTCAATATTCAATATTAATATCAATCATAATGTGCTTCTTATTCTCTTAGACAAAGTTTCTTGCCGGTTCTTCTCTCAAGAATAGAAATCTTAAAGAATGACATTTTGGAAGCGCGCAAATAGAGTCAGTAACGTTTTGTAAGTACCTACTCGAAGTAAAAACCTTCTGATTTTGTTTTTTTTTAAACACTTAGGTATGGACACTGTTGGGTTCAGCCAGCTTATTAGTTCTTTTATTTAATTAATAGAAGCGGTTTTTAAACTGTACTCTTTAAAAAACAACACAAAAGATATTTCCACAACATTATACTGGCGCAGTTAATTTGCAGACTGCACTTCGTTACCACACGTTCAAAGTCCAATCGTATGTAATTCGACATGACGTATTCGACATGAGTCTAAACAACGAAAGGTCTTACATCTAACATAGCAGTCTCAATGGCCTCAAATATACATCTGTCTCTATATTCTATTTAACAGTGATAAGAACAGCATAAAATACTTACAAAAAAATCTAGTCAACGCACAATTAGTAATTGGTTTAATAATGTAATAATTATTGATTACTAGCTGTAGCCCGCGACTTTGTTCGTGAAAAAAGTAGGCATGAAAAATAGATGTTGGTCAATTGTCAGACCTACTGAATGCATGTACAAAATTTAAAGAGAATCGGTCCAGCCGTTTTGAAGAAGTAGGTACGGTAAATAACATTGTGACACAGTATTTTTTTTATATCAGATTATTAGCACGAATAATCACTTACCTAATAAAAAAAGTAAAATTTTACAAGTAAAAAGAAAAAAACACAAGCATAAATTATATAATTAAACGTATAAAAAGAACAAAACAAAAACATTATACCCACCGATAGAAACCTTTGAAATAATTCAAAACTTTTTGATTTTTCTAAGACTCTTTTGTTTTTAGCTCACTCCTTTTAAAATTTGTTTTTTTTCTTAACAAATGTTTATATGGCTTCAATTTGATTAATGTTTGAAAGTATTTTACTCGCTGTTGCTCAGCGGTTATCGATACACGCAAGGTCGTAAGTTCAAGTTTAGTGACATTTTCATTTTTTATACAATTTTTCTTGTTTTATCAAATTGTAGATTGGTAGATATGGATGTTAACATCAATATGTTTGATGAATAATTATTATTACAAAATTTTCTTTGATCAGTACATATAACATGCCTATTGGTCTAGTGGTTGGTGGCCCTGACTGATATACCGGAGGTCGTGAGTTCGATTCCCATACAGGACAAATGTTTGTGTGATGAGCACGATATTTTTTTCTGTATCTGGGTGTAATTTATCTATAATATGTATTTAGTAATATATTATTATAAGTATGTTTATCAGTTTTCTAGTTCTCATAGCACAGGTTACTGTCGAATAATTTGAGACTAGATGACGTTGTTAAGGATTATGTATTTATTTAACCACTAAAATATGTGTCCATATATTGTCGGTTCAATTAAAAAATTCAGCTTTTGATATACAGCCTGGAGACAGAAAGACAGCGCAGGCTTAGTAATAGGGTTCCGTTTTACCCTTTGGGTGCGGAACTCTAAAAAATAATACCTATTTGTGTAATGTGTAGTATGTAATATGTACATGTAAATAACATAGGCCGTATTTCGTGACTTGCACATAAAAATGTAACCAATACAAAACCCTTCTCCTTTCCTAAGTCGGTCAGAGGTCACTTATGTAAGTTACGTTTATGGCGCGAACGGTTTTTATTCGACCTGTGACCTGTATGTTAAACGTCTTACATTTCTATAAAATCCCTTTCCCATATAGATAAGCTATGTTTATAAGTTTTGAAGTAATTTATATCTCTAAGAAAAATAGAAGTAGGTACGTATAGTCTTAAGTAGCGTGGTATAGTATAGTCTTTCGTTAACTGTTTAGCTGTTAAGTTCACAACTTAATTGGTAACATGTTACACTACAGGTAGGGATACGTGAACAAAGTCTAAGTATTTTTAAACTAATGTTTAAAAACTAATGTGTAAATGGAAGAATGATAGATTATTTCAGGTAATAAAATGAAAACTATTTCGTGATTTTCTTTTGTTTGAACAAAAATGGCTATGTTGTACGGGGTACGAAATTCTCATGGCAATTATCCGAATTTCTTTTTATAAAACTAAACTCTCATGAAAACCATACCACCGAGTATCCAAAATAAAAATGCATTAATCTGAAACTGAAACTACGGGTGCATTTTTAATCCAAACGTTGATAAACCATTTCTTCTTTGTATAGCCTAAAAATGTATTTTCAAATGGAAAATATGGATACCGAGATTAGTCCGTTTTATAAAAAAAACTCGCCGGCTTTGTTTTTTAGAATACAGTATCTGTTACAACCAAAGCTAGGTAACATGCACATCAATTTTAGTTATTTGTGAATACTCAATGATTGAGCTTCGTTCTGAAAACTAAGCTTCGCAAAATATTGGAATGAACAAAAAACTCGACTGTAAAATTTTGT